>BLKR01001389.1:0-296909 GCA_011170035.1 Teleogryllus occipitalis
ATTGTACACAGTTGCACTTTCACTTTCTCCTGATTGCATCACTTTTCGCTTCTTGGATTCATTTCCATAATTATTGGTATTGACACTTACGGTTGACGACTCCTGGGGAAGTGGGCAGTGTGATGAAGGGCCTCTGCCGTGAAACACTGAACTTGCGGTTGCTGCGCCGTCAGTTGCGATAGGTTGCGTACCATAGTGTTGAGAAGACTGCCCTTGCAGTAGCTGATGTTGTTGTTGGCAATTTTCCTTGTTACCTTGGACGTGCTGTAGTTGCTGCAGTTGTTGACGCAGGTGATTAATTTGTAGTTCCTGCTGTTGAATAATAGCTTGTAGTTGATATTCAACAGCTTTAGGTACACATTCTTCTTCGTTAGCGTCCTCCATGTCTGGCGCAAATCACTCTGGCCGAGGCCAGAGTCAAGAAGAGTGGGCTCACTTATAGCACGTTAGTTGATATTCACTTTTTAAACTGATTATATTTAAGAGAATACTGTATATTGACTTGTAACTGTAGTATTAAAGTTTCAAATTACTAAGGCACTGGTTTCAATAACGCAAAGCATAACTTTTGCCACGGAGTAGCGGAGCGGAGCGGAGCTCGATGTGCACTGCGCCGAGGCTCAAGCAGAACTGGAATACTTTTCTGCGCCCATTGAATAATCAAAGTTAACAATCCATTCTTTTTCAGCAAATTCTTATGAGATATCACGCGCAATTAATTCAGGTGTTTGCTTAACATTACTTCCATATTTTTAATTTATTGAGTCATTTATAACGCAAATTTTTACTAGAACAACGACTAACAACCTCGTAGGCTTTTTTTCGTGGGTGGTAAAATGATCCTGACCTGCGGTGCTGGGAGACTAAATTACAAAGGCCTCTTGGTGGTCGATGGTCGTTGCAAACTTAGTCACTTCCGTCTTAGGCTGACAGTGAATAACGAAGGACCCACGAACACTGAGCCCTTCTCCGAGTACTGATCTCGCTTACACTCTTCGAAAGGGAAAAGGGAGCTCGGTGTACTTTAAGGAGACCTACATTATTCGGAACCTTACTTTTGACATTAATTGGAATTTTCATATTTGGAATTTTCCTCAAATATGATTAAATCAACGCAAGTTGCAAGGTAACTATGCGATAGAATAAGTAGTAATATCTCAATAAACTTTTAGATTGATATATTAACCTTTCTTATCTTCTTACTCATGTGTACCACGCACCAATTATTGCTTATGAAAAAGGCTAGTTCCATATAGTAATCTAAAATAGAGACACGTTGTTAGGACAGGAACAAAGCACAAGACCATTTGAGTGACAAGTGTACGGATTGCGAGTATTAAGTGTTTTTCGATTGAATGAAAAAAATACTTGTCACGAAACTTTGAAGCAAAAATATTTTTGGATAATAATTAAAACGAATTAATCAACTTAAAACGAATAAAATCAACGAAAAAGATCCCTAATAAAGTCGACTGTTCCCTCTATCAAACCCACATTCCTTTCTCATTGTTAAAGAACTACGATCGAACGGCAGTGAATGGTGTGTATTTTATCTTTTGATGGGCATTCATCGATTCATTCACGGGCTTTCGATCCATTCATTTTGATGGGCTTTCATTGTTTCCAGATGTTTAAGTTTTACGTCCTTCGACAGCTAATTTCATTGCAAACATTACCATTATTACCATTGCCTTTCCAATTATGTTATGTAGTGCTTTATAAACAATTTGCACTTCTAACGACGCCTACGCCATCTCAATGACAGAAGTTTTTCGTTTTAATCGGAATCACTCTCATCGACTTTGATATCCTGTTATGTCTTTATGGATTGATTATTTAGTGTTTCTGGGCGCGTCAACTGTCCCCCTGTCTACTATTTGATCGTTAGTCCCGTATGTGTAGTGTATGTTTGTATCACGGAATGCAGCGGTGAACCTCTCCCTCTGGATGGTGAGATCCAGTGCCACTCTACACGACGGTTTGCTGTTTTGCCAACCAGGTATCTCCCACCAGCGAGGCACCGCCCCAGCCTTGACAAGCTCTAAGCTCTCGACATTGGTGATATAGTAGTGCATGTAAGTGTGTGTGTAGGTAAGGGGTGAAGATAGAGCAAGGAAGAGGAAGGAGATCGAACGCGATCAGTGGCCTGTTTGTTTGGGCACTGCTCCGGTATTCGCTTGGTCTTGATCGGAGAAACGAAGAAAAACTAAAGATCAAAATAGCCGACCGCTAGAATTATTCTCCAGACAGCGGCTGAAATCGACAAAGCTATGTAACTAGTGCCGAAAATCGTGCGACCGTCGGGTCTCAAACCAAAGGACCTCCCGGTCAGTGGTACTACATTCACACGTGTTGATGCCCTGACCTACCTCATTCGGAGTGCCTTCGTGTAGTGATGTAACATCAACAAGAAAACATCGATGTTGCCAAACATCAATGTTCAAAATCAAAACATCGATGTTAATAACCATGGATCAAAACCCTTCAATGTTATTAAACGTCAATATTTTAAAGTTGGTTTAGTAACCTCTAACATAAAATTCGTGCGCAACAAAATTTAATTTGAGAATGGCCATACTTATTAATTTATAATTAAAATTTAACTGGAAAAGACGTTAAACAACGTTTCTCCAGGTGCGACCGGTAGCGGTAGCTCAGTGCATTAACTGATGTCACTGCAGCGCCTCTAACCGGGAGGTCCTAGGTTCGAGCCCTGACGGCGGCAGGATTTTCGACACTAGCTTTTCAGCTAGGTCGAATTCAGCTGCTGTCTGGAGGAGAATTCTAGCGGCCGGCTGCTGTGATCGGTAGTTTTCCGTGGTTTCTCCGATCAACACCAGGCGAATGCCGGAGCAGTACCCTACCAAACGGGCCACGGACCGCGCGCGATCTGTCCTTCCTCTTCCTTGTCCTATCCTCTCCCCTTACACACACACTACCACATATTCCGGGAGACCGGTCGGGAGCTTAAAGCTTGTCCCGACTGGGGCGGTGCCCCGCTGGTGGGAGAGTCCTGGTTAGGGGGAAACCCCACTAGCCGAAGGTAGGTCGGCGCCGGATCTCGCCATCCAGCGGGGAAAGATCATCGCCATCTCCCGAGAAAAAAAACATGCACTACACTCACGGGACTAATGACCTAAGCAGTTGACGCGCCCGGAAACACGAAAAAATCAATCAATCAATCTATGTGCGAAATACAGAAAAGACGAAGGAAATATCAGACCATAAGGATCATCTCGAGCGACGAATGGAAGTCTGCTCGATGAAGATAGAACAAACGGCATTCGTTTCGATCGAATACAAATGTATTGGTACCATCAGTTATTGTTTCTTAATTTAACTTTTACAAAATTGTGATTTCGGGCATATTTCATCAACGATCAAAAGATTGAAAATTTGAAACCATCGAACCCAAAATATGGATGTTAAAAAAATTGGTTCCAATACATCGATGTACAAAACATTGATATTTTTATAGAAACATTGATATTTTTATAGAAACATCGGCATCGATGCCACCTCCGTGGAGCAAACGCGCGAGACGAAGCGGCCGCGCTGCCGTCGCGTCTGCGCTGATCGAAGCCACGTCCGAGGGCGGAGGCGACGCCCTTCTATTTCCAGGCGGCGTAAATCGAGGCGAGTGAAATACGCGCCGGCGAAATATTCCGAAGGCAGCTCCTCGCGCGTCTGGTTCTTGTGCGCGGAGCCCATCCTCCGGCAGGCAGGCAACACAAGCGGATTTATTTATCCCCGCGGGCGGGCCCTCCGCCCGACCAGCCGGCCCCGACACCGCTTCGTGCTGACCCCGCCCCCTTCCCCGCCTCGCTCATCATTTGTCCCGCTCCGTCTCCGCTCCGCCCCCGCTCCGCCCCCGCTCCGCCCCCGCTCCGCCCCCGCTCCGCCCCCGCTCCGCCCCCGCTCCGCCCCCGCTCCGCCCCCGCTCCGCCCCCGCTCCGCACCCGCTCCGCACCCGCTCCCCCTCATGTGTTAGCAATTTCAATAATTAAAGCAGCGTCACTAAAGTACTAATCCTCACCATTTGATTTTCGTTTTTGTGAAATCGCTGATTAGCAGAAATTGCTGGGATTAGGTATAATTTTCTGCAAGAAAGTCTGTTAGCAAGTTTTGCTACCTTTACTGAAGTTACGAGCCAGATATAAGCATTTTCTGTTTTCGTTTTTTGAATGTCAAGATTTCTCGTTTTTGTGAGTTTCTTTACACCTTTTAAATTGTTTGTAGATAACTTACTTTTTACGAGTAATATTCGAAGCTATTTACTCAAAGAACTTATTTACCTGTGTATCATATGTTTTTCGGAAATAAAATATTTCTGTTTACATGTTGATTGAAAACCTCTCTTAGTAGGACTTCATGATCAAAGAAGAGACCAAAAATCTGTTACGCAAATATTGACGTAATTTCGATGTAACGGATGCTGTTTACTTTCTAGTAGGTGCAGTGATCCTCGCCCTCTGCCAATGAAGAACTGTTTCAGCCAGACGAGGCAGCGAAGTCGTGACTGCTTGAGGGCCCCGCCTTTCCACAGAAGGATTGGAATCTCTCAGTGTCGACTCATTGTTCAAGCAAAGCCGGATGTGGGCGCCTAGCAAAGTTCCAAGGGTTCGCCCAGGCAGCGCAAAAAAGGACTCCTATACGCTCTGGAGATACCTGAAAAATTACCCGTCAGAGTTTGCACGCCTCGTGTTGTCCAACAGATGGAGCTTTAGGATAATGGATCACGGGATCGGTCAATTAATGAATTACACTAGTTTGCCAACGTTTCGGAATATTTTATTCCTTCATCAGGGCTTACTAATACATATACTGGTCAAACATAATGTTCCTTCACAGCACAACTCCAATACAGAGTTGCTGAAGCACATCCATTATCCTACTACTTATTAACGGTCGTGATTTCTACAATGGTCAGATGAACCTTTCCACAGATGACCAATTTTATCGGTTCTGGATTACCGCTATAACGTGTCCTCTGTCTGGGATCCCCGTACCATCTCCCCATTATGATACCCACCTTTGTTCACGCAAGGGTATGCGTTTGCATGGCTGAGGGCGCGTCGTTATTTGCCCTGTAGAGAAATAAATCCGGAACAGGGTTACGGTAGTCTTCAGGATACCGGCACTTGCGAATACGTATTTTATTAAATCCTCTACAATTTTTAAAATTAAAAATTTCAATTTTATTTTCGAACTTATCTTCCATCTTCAATACTAAAGCCACATATTTCTTTCTCAATGCATTTTACCACAATTTTAGAACTTTAAATGATGTCATGCACTTTAAAAAATATGAGTAAATGTTGGGTAATAACTGTCGCCCTAAAAGGAAGATAAGTTTTGGTATGCTGCATTCGCACAAGTCTGCATTATGCCTGGTATCGGCGGAATTTTGGTCACACCTTTCCGGTAAATCTATTTCGAGGATTTTTGACTTGGTTCGAGCGAGTTCTTCTGGGCAACTTGCAAATTTTAATTTGACGTAAGCGCTTTAATTTGACCGAGTTCTTTATTTTCCTTTCATGCATTGCGTTGTTTTCACGGTATATCCTTTTTCCGTACTCTTTCATTATTTTGTTTCACCGAACAAACTGCAGAGAAAATGTAACGGAGTGACATATTGAAAACTATGAAGAATGAAGGTTTGCAAATGTGGGAAATGTTTGAAAGAACTGTCACATTCCGTCTAAGACTTGTTTCACTGTACCTGTGTCATACCTCACCATTAGCAGACATTACGGCCGGAGTAGGAAGGGTACTAATTAACTGGTACTGAATATTTCACGAACTTCCCCTTCCAGCATTTTCCGCAATCTCGCAACAACCTTTTAGCACAGTTTGCATCTGCGCTCGTAGCCAGTATTATTGATAACTGTAAAATATGAAATATAAGACAATTTGGCTTGAACGAAGTTTTTCGACCAGCGAGTCACAACATATCAGAAAGAAATCATTATTTTTAACGTATCCACGGACGACTTGACTTTTGATTCTAAAATTATAAATTACGTCTCAACTGCGGCCCATCCATTACGTCGGGACTGATTCGCCAATAAAACGTGGCCTCGCCGGAAATGACCTCATTGGGTTGTGAGACTAATTTGTGCCCCTGGAAATAAGTTCTGGCAGAGCTCCCGCGACCGATCGCCCACGCGTCTCTCCCCCACCCTTTCCACCTCTCCCTCCCCTCCCCTTCTCTAGTCACCACCGCCCCTCCCGCAATGGCAGCGTAGTGCTGCCCAAGCAACTCTACGAGAGTATAACTCCTTAGAACTCCTATAGAATTTTAACTTCGGTGTGTATTAGACTGCTTAACCCTAGCTTTACCAAGCATGGACAAAAAAATGCACATTAGTTCGTTTCTAAAACAAAATGTGCTTTAAATGGAATCAGATATTTTTTTATTTTTACTCTCTCGTATACATACGTATATACGGGAGTAATATACGTCGTATAGAGAAAGTTACGAAATGCTGCGGAAAATCGATTTCGAGATTTCAACGGAAATACACGTTTTGGGGTCCCCTTACACCGAAAAAGTGTTGTTTTTTTCTTTCTTCAAAACGTCCGTCCGTCCGTCTGACTATGAGAACAAACCTAGCGCTTAAACCACACGTACGATCTTTTCCAAATGTAAGAAGCCCCTGTCCATCTGGCTCTAGTTGAAGGTTTAAAAGTTTGAAAAATATTCTTTAAAATTTGGGGGTACTTTATTCGAAAATGCCCCCCGGAAATTTTCAAAATTATCTCAAAACAACTCCAAATTTTTATTCTATTTGATAATAACACCCAATTCTACGTTATATTTAAATCTGCGTAATAACCTTAAAGATTTAAAAAAATATGCGATATTTTCCAGCATGGGCACTTTTTACCCATGGTTGGTAAAACGTGTGACAAAAATATATGAATACTGATTTACTTTGGCAACATTGTAATGGTCGTCATCCATTGTCGAAGCAATACAGTGCAGCTGTTTGACATATGGGTTGTATTTAACCTGTACGTATTTTTGAAAAGGATGAAGATGACTGATAGTGGTTTAAATGAAGAAGTTATTGAAATGATGATGAACATTGAAACTTAACAATGTTCAACAAGATTATCCAACACTTATTTTAATATCCTCTATTGCTATATAGCAATTTGAACTGAATAAAATCGTTCTAATTACGTTATAAATCATTCATGTTCACAAGATAATTAGTCTAATTACTATATTATAAATAGTTAAACATGTGGGAACTCTTTGCCCATGGTTGGTAAAAAATATGTTGGTTATAATAAAAATATTGGTTATAATAAAAAAATATGATGGTTGTTACCAAAGATAACTTGGTAATACTAGGGTTAACTATAGACGTAGTACCACATAGTAAAATACCTTGAAGGCGAAGCTTCTCGCAAGAAAAGTAAAGGGAAGCGTCCCTCAACAATCTTACGTTTTCTCTCCGTCCGACCGCCCGCGAGTTGGCGAGATGATGAATGGATGCGAGAGTAATTGCCAACTCAAGCAATGCGATTGGCGCTCTATGCGTTTGGTGCAATTGAACTCAAAGAACATCAAATGTTATCAAGCGCGTGGCTTCATCACGTCGGACGACAAAGGGCTGGCTGCTCGGCGGCAGCCGTTGGAATGATCGTATGTTCTGGAAAGGTCACAGCTGACAATCAAAATATTAGCACATGCGCAGTGGAAGATTTTGTGTACATTGTTCAACTATAGTGTACACCTTAGGGGAAGTTATTGAATGACAATACTTAGTATGACGAATACCATACTCAGGACCGAGCCTACGTGGGTGGATGAACCTCGTATACCAGGCAGGTGATTTTGTTTTCACTCGATGGATTAG
Source organism: Teleogryllus occipitalis (assembly GCA_011170035.1). Classification (NCBI taxonomy): domain Eukaryota; kingdom Metazoa; phylum Arthropoda; class Insecta; order Orthoptera; family Gryllidae; genus Teleogryllus; species Teleogryllus occipitalis. Next base: position 7,872 of record BLKR01001389.1, read on the forward strand.
GGTAGAGGTGAATGGATATGAGAAACGAATGGAATAATTGGTGGATTCGTGGTGTTGGGTGCCAACCGCGCCCCCACCTCATGGCGAAGACACGCATGTCTTACATGAGGCATGAGACTCCTACCTCTTGAGGAACCAATGCCGGTGGGAATATTTATACAGGTGTAAATTTTGGAAATAGTTTTCTGTACATTATGCACGCTTTCGTTACACAATTAAAAAATATAATCTCCGTAATTTCAGCTGAGATCTTATGGTTTAAACTCATGATGGTCAGATATAGTTACTTTCACCTATTAGACGCTATCATGAAATTATAATCTTCCTCCAGATTAAATTTCTGAATCCACCTGTTCCAAAACCCCTAAAAAGCGCATTAGTGCTTTGAGAAAAAGTAGATCAAAGACGATACGCCCTGTTTATATTAATTTTAAGGAAACCTACAATACAAATAATGTATATAATATGTAACATGGTAACATGTAACATGTAACAGTGATAACATGCAACAGTTTTCTAAGAAATACTTTTTAAACTTTAATAACGTATGCAATATTGACGACGATGTATGTGATTTTTAAAGATATTTTCTCAGCACTTCTACATGCAAATGGAACACACACTTTGGTGGAATAGTACAAAATAAATATATTCATAACTATTTTGGACTAATGAAAATTTGGGGCCGCAGAATGCAACTTCAATAACATTGCGTAATTTATGGATTTTGATCCAAGAGACAGTCTTTTTTGATACGATACAAATTATGAAAAAATATTTATATTATCTCCAACATATTATGGCTTTCCTCGGAGCAAACAGAAGGCCGAAACGTCTCATGACAGAGATGCGGCTCATCCCGGGAGCCTAGACAATATAAACTCTGGCCGTTGAAGCTTACGCAACCATGAAAATTTGTAATTTGACAGAAGAGAGGTGTGGATAACGTCAACTTTGATTTGATGAATTTGCAATTTGCAATTTTTTAAAGTAAAATCATATATTTGTTTCAATAATCTCTTCAATCAGTTAATGCATTATCTCTCTAGCTTTATGTATATTCTTTATTCATTATTAGCGTTGTTGCTAAGGTCAATACCTATCTTTAGCATTATAAATAACAAACAGGTGGCGCGATATTCGCGACGATCGTCGCTCGATTCATCGCGAAATTCCAACAATACATGATATATAACGACGTCACAATTTTAATAACATACTTTCTTGCGTCACATTAGCAACTTGCTTCCCAAATTCAGGCGTTCGATCTCCTGCCTGGACTACGAACCCTGCGGAACCCCGGTTCTGGCACTGCGTGGTCTGCAAAGCTGCTGTTTGTGCAGGGGCGATTGCTTGGTGCGTTGTAATCATAAATATGGGTATTTCTGCCCTTGTCGCACCCCCGTTCCCCCACCACCGCCGCTCGCGCCATCTGTTTGTACGCGCGCGCTCCGCCAAAGGATATAAATCGCACGAGCGGCGGGTGCCATGTAGCCCGCGTTGAATGATTGCGCATCTGTTTATGTACGTTTGTAGCCCCAGCGCATGTGCGATTACTTCGCGCATTTATTTTGAGGATGAAGCGTATTAGGTGAAGCGTTTATGAACTCGCGAGGTTTCGTGTAAAATAGTTTTGCTACGGCGCTTGTTTAGTGATACATCATCACGCCGGGCTGTGATAATGTGTGGACTTTTGCTGTGGCAGGGATGGAATAACTTGAAAATAGGAGCGCGTTTTGACAGCCGCGCGATTCGAAATGTTTCTGTAGTCTTTGTGGAGCAACGCGCGCTACTAAATTATGTGCTGATCCATCAATGGTTAATCAGTAAATTCTATTCTGCTTGTGATGTATTCCGAGTGTGATGGAGGCTTATCTTCAAAACCGTTCATTACAGAATAGGACAGGACAGGAGCGGACACGGGTAAAATCACAGTAGAACTACTAATGTAAAACAATAATACCACTTTTAATTAATTAATACGGAATTCTATCATTCCAAATGAGCTAAATCCAATTCACAACTCGATATCCTTTCTTTTCTAATGTACTTTATTTCCTATTATGTGTATCATCAATTAATTTTTCTTTATATTCTCACAATTTTGAAGATAAGACATGATTTTATTTAAAAAAATAAAAAAATGAAATAAAAATTAAAAAAATAAAGATGATTCAGTCCAGATACTTGATTTTTTACTTTAGTGTCTGTTTTTTGCACTCACAAGGAATCCCTTTCTACATTTGAATATGGCCCACGATCCTTTTTAGAGGCCAGAACTCTACGCATGTGATATAACCTCTGTCGAGACTGCTAGAGATTGCACAAATATGAAGAACGAAAACCATAATTCCGTTTTTTCTGATGCCATTTCAAGATTCACACAGGAGTCCACTATCGCATTTCGTAGAGATAGCGTTGCGAGTAAAACAAATTCGTACTCATCATAGAGGGTGGCCATATGCATTTAAAATTACAAAGTAATGACTTTTTCTAGTGCTAATGAAATTTTAGAGTTAGTAGAATAAAATATGAATTATTGTAATTATTAACTTTTATACAATTACTTATTTTAAATTATTATTTTGTATTGTTTAAATACCTTTTCGGTCTCCCAGTTTAGACGCAATAAATGCCTTTTGGCATGCTTATTTTAGTACAAATAAAAGCCCTCTTTGCTCGTCTATTTGAGGTAAAATAAATGCCTCAACTTCCGGGCTCTAATAATGATATTGACATTTTTACTTCATTTGGTAAATTGAAGTAAAACTCACAAAGGGAAAAATAATGTTGCAATATCTATATTTTTTTACAATGCTCAAAAATAATATTCCAATTTCCATGAGAAAGGAAATGTATTCTATATTTTTTTGAAAAGTAATTCCCTGAATCTTCAAAATTGAGTTCCAATATTTCGAATTGCAATATTTTTTGTCTCAATCTTTATTTTTACAAAAGTGTGTTTTAAATAATAGTATTCTAGAACATTATTTTCAACAAAGTGTTTTCCAACTATCTTAAATAATAGAAGCTATTCGGTAGGTTTACAAGCATTCATGTAGCAAACATTTCTTTGTAGATTTATTTTCTAAACAGCAGAAAACATTGCTATATCCGTACTGAACCTTGCAGCTCGAACACATGTAGTACGTGGTAGTAGAGCAAGCAATAAAGCGTTTCCGTGCGCCGCCGTCGCCCTGTCGCCTGATGGAGATCCGCTCTTGAGAAGTGAAATACCGCGGAGGGGCCGCGTCGCGACGCGCTGCCTGTGGCCCATCCGCTCCGAGCGCATCTAAATGCATCTTGTGTGGAACGCGCCGCCTCGCCCGGGGCGTGTGGAGGCGAGTGGATGCGTGTGGAGGGTCGGCCGTGGGAACCGCTGCGCCGGAGGGCGCTGCTGGCTGTTCACACGTCGCCCAAGGGCTGCCGCTGTCGCATCTGGGCGCCGGCGCCCGCAGCGGCGGGGTTGTGGGGGGGGGGCAGTGGCGTGGCGAAGGGGGTGGCGGGGCAGCTGGGGTGGTGGGGGCGTTGGAGGCGGCGAGAACGGCGGGGCGGTGGCAGAAGTGATGCAGCGGCGGCGGGTATAGTGTGGCACTGGAGGCGGCAAGGCAACGAGGCGACGAGCATGAGAGGGCGATTGGGGAAACGGGTGCGGCGGTGATGCGGCGAGAACGTCGGCGAGCCGGCGGCGGGGATAGAGTGGCGGCGGGGACGGCAGGGCGGCTGGGCGACGAAGATGTGGCGGGGCGGTTGGGGTGGTGGAGTGGGAACGAGAACGGCGGAGTGACGGCGGGGCTAGCGTGATGGGGCGGTGAGGATGGAGAGGGTCTGTGAGGTGGAGGAGAGCGGCGTTGTTGGTGGGGTGGCGGTTCTGAGTTGGAGGCTGAGAGAGCGGAAGGGTGGGAGCGTAGGGCGGCGGGGAGGCAAGGCGGCAGGGAGGCACGGCGGGGAGGCAAGGCGGTGGGGAGGCAAGGCGGCGGGAGGCAAGGCGGCGGGGAGGCAAGGCGGCGGAAGGCAAGGCGGCGGGGAGGCAAGGCGGCGGGGAGGCAAGGGCGGCGGAGGCAAGGCGGCGGGGAGGCAAGGCGGTGGGGAGGCAAGGCGGCGGGAGGCAAGCGCGGGGAGGCAAGTCGGCGGGGAGGCAAGGCAGCGGGGAGGCAAGGCGGCGGTGAGGCAAGGCGGCGGGGAGGCAAGACGGCGGGAGGCAAGGCGGCGGGGAGGCAAGGCGGCGGGGAGGCAAGGCGGCGGGGAGGCAAGGCGACGGGGAGGCAAGGCGGCGGGGAGGCAAGGCGGCGGGGAGGCAAGGCGGCGGGGAGGCAAGGCGGCGGGGAGGCAAGGCGGCGGGGAGGCAAGGCGACAGGCGGCGGGCGGCGGCGGAGCTCGTGGTGGGGCGGCGGCGGGGCGAAGACGGGGCCGGTTGGGTGAGGGCGGCGGGGCCCGAAGGGATGGCAGAGCCGGAGATGGGGTGGCGGCGCCGGGGCAGAAGCGAGTGGGGCAGCGGCGACGCGACGGCGCGACGCCCGTGCGGGCCGGAAGCCCTCTATCAGGCGCAGGTAAGTGGGAGTGGGCCTGGCGGCGCCGGGGTGCAGAGGAACTAAGCGGCGGATGATAATAAATCGGGAAAACATCAGGGCGGGAAGCATTCGCAAATGAAAGTAGCGGTGCAATGCAGAACCCTGGTAGGTGGGAAGGAGGAACGGATGCAAAGCGGGATAACGCCGAGAGGAGGGTTGAGAAGGATAACGCCGAGACAGGGTTGGTGTGACTAGTCAAACAAAGGCTGCGATGGAGTTGAACAGGATAGGCGTGGAGAAGACCTGAATGAAGCAGTGTAGAAGCAGGTCTGAGGAATCACAGACCAAGAGCGGCGGAAGAAGTGTTGGACGTGACAGAACGGGTCAGAGAATATGTGGAACGGGATATAGAAGATACACAGCGCGATGGAAATGTGCCAAAATCAGGAGAAGTTGCGGATAGAGGCGAAGAAAGTGAGGAGCAGGATGGAGAAGTGACGTCACTTGCCTAAGAACTACCGGACCGCGGCGAAGATGGCGGAGCGAATTGGACAAAAGATGGAGCTGTGCGGAAATTTGGCAGGACAGGCCGGAAGATTGTTAATGTGGAACGGAGAATTATCTTAGAGGAGCGGAAACGGAGCGAGGAAGTGGGAGGGGTATCAGAAAATTTGACAGAACGCGAGGGGCGGGCAGAAGTGCCACCGCAGACCGGAGAAGTAGTGAAGCGGGATAAAGATGCAGCGGAACGCTGCGAAGAAATAGGGGGATCTGTGTGAAAATTTAACATAAAGGGGCGGGAAATTATTAAAATAGTACGGAGATTTACCCTGGCGGAGCGAAGAGGCGGAAACGGGGCGGAGAAGTTGGAGGACTGTGAGAAAATTTGGCAGAGTGGATCGGAGAGGTGACGCCACGGACTGGAGAACTTGTGGAGCTGGGTGTGAAGAAATCGAGGGAGCTGACCAGAAATTAAACGGATTGGGGCAGAGTATTGTTAAAGTGGAACAGAGAATTGTCTTCCCGGAGCGGAGACATGGCAGAGACGGACCTGAGGAGTGGAAGGGCTGTGACAGAATTTCACAGGACGTGCTGGAGAAGTCACGGCACACACTGGATAACTAGTAGAGCGGGGTGAAAATTCAGTAGGATTGGGTGGAGAAATGAAGAGGGCTTTGTGGAAATTTGGCAGAACGGGGCGGATAATAAAAGGGAAATGGATAATTGGGTCAGGAAAGCGGACAAGTGACGGAGAACTGGAGATGGGTTAAGATATAGCTGAGCGGTGTGATGGAGGGAGCGGAGGTGAAATTCGGCAGAATGGTTGATTGATTGATTGATTTTTTTCATGTTTCAGGGCGCGTCAACTGCTTTGGTCATTAGTCCCGTTAGTGCAGTGCATGTTTTTCTCGGGAGATTGCGATGATCTTCCCCTGATGGATGACGAGATCCGGCGCTGACCTACCTAGTGGGGTTTCCCCCTAACCAGGACTCTCCCACCAGCGGGGCACCGCCCCAGCCAAGACAAGCTCTAAGCTCCCGACCGGTATTCCGGAATACGTGGTAGTGTAATGCATGATAGTGCAAGTGTGCGTATGTGTAAGGGGAGAGGATAGGACAAGAAGAGGAAGGACAGATCGCACGCAGTCTGTGGTCCGTTTGTTAGGGTACTGCTCCGGCATTCGCCTGGTGTTGATCGGAGAAACCACGGAAAACTACCGATCAGAGCAGCCGGCCGCTAGAATTCTCCTCCAGACAGTGCTTGCGTCGACTGTGTCGAAAATCCTACCGCCGTCAGGAATCGAACCTAGGACCTCCCGGCGAGAGGCGCTGTAGTGACATCAGTTGATGCATTGAGCTACCACTCTCGGTGGCAGAATGGTTGAGGAGCAGTGTCGAAGCGGGGCAGGGAAATGGCGAAGCCCGGCTGAGAAGTGGCGGAGCGGTGCGAGCAAAGCGGAGCGGAGGCGGGGCGGGGCCGTGCGGAGCGCGTTGCGCTTTTCGCGTCTGCGGGGGTGGGGGCGGCGGCGACACCTCAAAGCGCCCGCGGGTGCCATTAGCTGGAGGGCCACCGCGCCGTCCCTGCCTTGCCCCGGGGGCCCCGGGCTAATCCTGTCACGCGGGTCCGCGCCCGCAGCTGCGCGCCCCGCCGCTACCTGCCCATCGCCCTTCGCCCTAAGCGCATCATCGCGGCCCCTGCCCTCGCCCTGGCCCCCGCCACGGCCGATGGCGCGGAGCGGGGCGGTGGCGCGTGCTCCGCACTCCGCCCTGGACGGCGAGTCTGTGCGATGGGTGTCCGCCGGCGCTAAAGGCGGCTCCACACATTCGTTATTCGGCGAACACGTAGTTAGGTGGAAGAGCAGGCCTGAGCTTCGCCACAAATAAAGACAATTTATTATTATTATTATTATTATTATTATTATTATTATTATTATTATTATTATTATTATTTTCCCTTCCACAGTAACCCTGAGGAGGCGGGAATTTATTTACATACTGACATACAAATTGCGCTGCTGCCCTGCGGCTTAAACAGCTAAGAGGGAGAGGTAAAAAAAGCTAATGCTAACTAAAGATAACTTAATTCTAGCTTAAATCTAATTTAATAATTATGTAGTAACACTTTGGCATACTTAACGTACACGAAAAATATTATTGTTATTTTTTTCTTAATTCTAAATAATGTTTTTGTAGGGTTTGCAAGGTGATTTTTTTTCTAAATTTATTTTTCATTCACGCATCATTCATTCATTCGTTATATACATAACAATTCATTCGTTATATACACAACAATTCATTCGTTACATACATAACCATTCTTTCATTATATACATAACCATTCATTCATTATATACATAACCATTCATTCATTATATACATAACTGTTCACTCTACTCATTCATTCCCACAGCACTACACTGACAGTCTTCTCGGCGAATGCCGAATGTGTGGAATCGTCTTAACTGACTATTAGAACTGTTCGTTCCGAACACTTCGATCGCTTCCATCTAACCATCCGTAGCTATTAGCGTAGCGATTGCGTTCACCCTCTTTTGAATTCACTATAGAATGCGGAGATTTCAACACTGACTTTCCGGTCGAATCTTGCGAATATGAGCAGATTCTTGCAAAAAGAACAGAGAACTCCATAGCGATGAAGTTTTTTGTCCAGTTTTCCTTCATCCATTGAGCAAATGCTGAGATGATTCCTTGTATTACTTCAGGACATAAACGTTCTATTGAGCGCTGAGAAGTGTTAGTGGGAAATATAAATGTTGAAATAATCGTTCTCCTTGTACCGCAGTAGTATGGATGGGTGGATTTCTTTGCGTGAAGCACACGAGATAAGAGCCAAAATCTGTAGTCCATTTGCCGTTGTAAAATAGTTTTTATAATACGGAACTGAATATGTCTTGTTATCAAATTTTCATACCAACGCTCGTTGTTACGTGTATTTAAAATTCAATATAATATACTGTAAGAGCTAGAGCAGAGGTTTTAGAGCTAAAGAACATGTGTACAGATTGCACTTCCACTCCATACGCTTTAACTGTTTTTTAACATTAAATAAATAAATAAATAAAAAAGCGAACCTTGCAAACAAGGCTTGTACCGATTCTGATTATGTAAATCTGGCGCCACCAAAGTGCTCCCAAAATAGAACACCCCACGGAACTAAGCAAATTGATATTCATTTGTAGTAAATGTACATGCTCCTTTTTCTTTGGATAAATATCTTAATTATTACATTATTCATGGTTATTGGCGAATTGTGGCTATTAGGAGTCCCAGAGTAAATCGGATATTAGCTTGATGGTGAATACAAAGTTAAATGAATTACGATGAACGGCCTTCATCTGGCTAATGTTGGCATTGGCCACAGGCGCTGAGAAAGGTTGGGTGATTGTCGAAGTGTGAGATGTCTTGGGCGATAAAAGTGCGTTGGAAATTATGCGGTGTCAGAACTGAGGATTATTTTAAGCAAATGACGAAATTTGAAGGCGGGAGCCTCTTCGCCATCTAGTAAATGCGGAAATAGCGATCTCGGGTTGGTGGTAAGGTGTAAATAGAATTTTCCACAGCGGAACTCGGAACTACACATTTGTCTCTCATTAATCCACCAGCCATATGATCCCAGTTTCTCACAAATTTGCTCCTTGTCGTCACCTAAACGTATGTCACCTCTCCTTGGCTCTTCTTGTTGGATAATATCGATTCCATTCCGCTAAAGTGCGTAGTATGCTTTGAAACTGTTCCTACTTCACCCTTTATACATCAATTTTGGATCTAGAGACTACTTCTTTTTGTTGTATTCGTATAACGGTTTTTTAACGGTTTCTGGAAAGATACTTTGCCACTTAACCCTTTTTTATCTTTGCTTTTTCCCGTTTCTACGAGGTCGGCGCTAGAGAAGGTGGGCTCGTTTTTTTATTAATTTTCCGCACACTCCATTTGTATACTGATTTGGCTATGATTGTACGGTCGGATGCCTTTCCTGACACCAACTACAGGGAACACACAAGCACATTACATACAGACAACACTCATTACAAATATATAGAACTAATGAAAATACAAAATTGTGTTCTCTATATTATTGCTTTAATATATAAACAAGAAATGAAAATTGTATAATTGTTTATTTACATGTTAGGGTCGTTGGAATGAAATAATCAAATTGTGATTGTGTAATCACAAAACACACACGACCATGACTGGGGAAAAATTCGAACCCACGACCTTTCGGTCCGAGATCGCCACGGCAATACTAACTTAGCGATCTCAGCTACCCCAACTACACGGATCGGCTGCCACTTAACACATATAATTTCTTCAATTTAACTCTGAAAAAGGAGAAAGTCATGTATTGGTCGTATTTGTAAATGTTCTGTAAAACGAAAAATATATAGAACTGATGAAAATACAAAACTGTGCTCTCTGTATTATTGCGCTGTAAATTGTATAAACAAGAGTTGAAAATTATATAATTATTTATATATACATGTTAGGGTCGTTGTAATGAAAAAATCAAATTTTTATTAACATTTATAGCAAATTGACGATGAATTAACGAAAAATTGAAGCATCGAACATTGGAATTGAACGCATTATTAGTAGCCCTATTTTCCTCTGCACTCGATGCTGATTCCACAAAGTAAGGGAAACTGCAACATACATATGCAATAAATGAGCTATTTATGAATAATGAAACTGCCCGTCTTCTCCGTTCATCCTCTCCGATTGTTTTCGCTGCCCGTCGTCAAGTTACTCTTTGCCTGCATGATTCTATATCTCTTCTATACTAAATACTTCCTCAAATTTCACGACAATACCCACGGTGACGATGAATTTGAACAGTGTTTCAATGAAACTTTGAAGACAAGAGATGAAACAAATTAAGTAAATTCGTAAATTAAGGACTTTTTACGATCGTAGAAAACTGTATAAAATTACACTTGCTTCTAAATTTTCTCTTCTATCTCGATTGTTGTTTGGCTTCGACTTCCGAATCTTAATTTCGACGTGTCAATCTTGATTGTGGAAAAAGAATCATTTCATCGCATTTAATATAAAATAACTATTTTAGTTTGCATAGGTATCTTCCTGAATTATTGTTTACCATTTTATGTGATGAATATTCCATATCTGTAATAAAAATTGCTTTTTATTTACTTATATTCTCTCATATTTAGTTAAACTATAACTCTCCTACTTCCCTTGTCTTCCTTGCATCTCGACTAGTGTCTATTTTGATCATAACGCTTGAAAGATTCCCCGCGTTTCTGCTAAGAAGCATCGCGATGTGAGAATTTTTTTAATTAAAAAAACCGCACGTTTCCTGAAACTAAAAATATGGAAAATACGAAAATGAGCGGAAACAGCTCTCGGCCACTCGCATTTCCCATCTTTCCTCTTCCTGGAAACTGATGGGAATGTTACTTTCTATTGTTCGATGAGTAAAGTGCCGAAATGAACGGAAATAGTACGCTATGGAACTTCCTGAAACGGACGTCGGATTACAAGGGTCTTTACAAAAACGGCAATGCGGCGCAGGTAGATGTCAGCATGACAGGTATATTTTCAGAAACAATCTGCAGACCAGGAAATGTTTGCAGCAGGAAAAATAATTTCTCACTTCTTTGTTCGTCGCTTCATTCTGAAGGCCAAGACGCAGTGGAAAGGAACAGTGTTCAAGGCGCACTAGCAAGGAAATAGAAATATCTCGTTTTTTCTGATAATATAATAACATTTCACAAAATCATTATACAGAAGTTCACGTAGGGTATTAATACATAAATAGTAATTAATGTATCAAAGCGGTATAAGTCATACCTTTTCGAGCGGGCTTGGTAATATTCCGACCTCGATAAGGTCAATTCGTGACTAAGGAGCATACAATTTTCTTTTGTTCTTTTTTCTGTGACTTAAAATTTCTTAATTTACAATTTACTTCTTTATGAAGCTGCCCTTGTATGTCATCGGAAGAATTGTAAACTGAAAGAAATGAAGGGAGTGCAGATGCTCGTAAAGCCAACGGAGGTGCAGTTGATGTAGGTGCAACAAACGGTGTTTCAGTTCCCAGCATTACTAGTACTCGTACATACTTTTGCACATTCTTGGTGTTAGTATTAAATTATTGCTTTTAATTATTACATTGAGATTCTGGGTCCTAAAACGATAAAAAAGAATTAAACAGGAGATAAAAATGGTAACCGAATATAAATAAACGTCTTAATTTTTCATTACCGTTCAAAATATCCAGATCATTTTACAGGATTAGTGCCTGTGCCATGACTTTCCTTACATTACTCGTATTTTGGGAAATACACATGAAAATTATATTTCTCTAAAGAGTTTATCTTAAAATAGTGAGAAGTATTATTTTAAAAAACGTGAAAATAGAGGGATGACCGCACCTTGACAGGCAGAAGTTTGCGAAGATTGCCATGTTCTCTGCGATACGTCAGTCACAGACTTTACTTCACACAGAGATTAGAATATGCAAAGTACCCATGTCGTAATCAATGACGCATTTTTCGTACACAATGTGAGAATGCAATACCTCGTCTATCTCTACGTTTTCCATTTTGTCTTCCCTTTTAAGCAACCACAATGAAATTACGAAAATGCTTCTTAACGATGTTTGGCGACGCAGATGTAACAGTCGACGTTTCGATGATTTGGAAGCTACTGATACAATCACTGTCACTTCTTACATATTCAACATGCTAGTTTCGTGAGCTACTCATGCGCTAAATTTATTAAAGCATATTTACTATAGCTTTACTCATACTCTGAATTTATTAAATACGTTACTCACAGTACCAAAGTCTCCGGAAGGTGATTTCATGTAAACGCATATTTGTATCATAATACCTTTAACAATATTCGATTGGTTGTCAAACTCTGTCAAGCGGCTTCATTTGATTATTCTTCATTCTCATATTGTAATAAGATATCTTAGTTCTTAATAAACTGCTGGCGTAAATAACTGTAATGATATATATGATAATGATATATATATATATATATATATATATATATATATATATATATATATATATATATATATATATATATACACACACATAAGGGTTACATGAGTAAGCTCTTCAAGAAAACAATTTTCCAACAATTGTTTGGAGGGAATGGAGTTCCAATGCGATGAAATAATTCGTTAATATTCAGCTGATGGTATCGAACTTTAATAATTCTACATAAGCTATTAGATTAATTTACAAGTAGCAAATATGTCAAATTTTGCAAATTTGTCATATTGCCAAAAGACTGCAGATTGAACCATCTTTTATACTGTGCATCTCATGAAATATGATGGATGTCGACGTACTACAATAATTGAACTATCATATTGCCTTAGGATTAAATATTAATTGAATTGATAATTCAATTAAACAATTGAATTGAACTTAAAATCTTTCAAAATGCTAAAGTCTTTTCAAATAGTTTTTGTACATCAAGAAAATTTGCCTGAAATAATCTTAATAAAATTATGGTTGAATCCTGTTATTTTATTCCAAATTCGAGCCACATATTCTTTTTATGTTCAAAATTTGAAAGGCTTAGTAAAAGAAGGTATTAACTCAGAAAATGGTCAAAGGAGATATTTGAGATTTAGTAAACTTGCATGAGACTTTTTTTTAATATTACTGGAAATTATTTCTTTTATATCACAAATGTTGTGATTTTCATCAAAAGTAGCAAAGTAAATAATAGGAAACTCATAGAAAAGTCGTTTTGATGACAAAACTAAAAAGTGAGTTAACACCTTCACGCACTAAGCCCTTCATTTAATCTCTCGAAGTGAGTAACTGTTTGAGACTACAACTTGACATTAGAAGCCCTTGCAAAGCCAGCCTTCGGCCTGAGCTTCGCGTGCTGACATGTTGATCTCTCTTGTCACCCCGGGTGCTTGAAACGCCTTATCGGCACGGAGCGTCTCGGTTTCAAGCGAACGGCCAAGTACGAAAGCTCCCACGCAACCGCCCTGCCTGTCCCCTTGCCCGGGCGCCTTTTCGCGGCGCGGGACGTCGCCAGGCATCAGCGGTGAAGCGGCGCAGGACACCGCTCCTTTCCAGCCCGGCCTCACGCTCCACTTGGCTCAGCCGCTACCGGGCTTCTCGGGCGCGCGGCGCGGCGAAGCGGAGGCCATGCGGGAGCGGGGCGGCCGCCTGAGCTACTCCTCGGCGGCGCCCCCCCCCCACCTGGCAGCCGTGCGAAGGTGCCACCCTCTCTACAGTTCTTCATTTTGGGTTATTTGATTGATTGATTTTTTCGTGTTTCCGGGCGCGTCAACTGCTTCGGTCATTACTCCCGTTAGTGTAGTGCATGTTTTTTTCTTGTGAGATGGCGGTGATTTTCCCTCGCTGGATGGCGAGATCCGGCGCCGACCTACCGTCGGCTATTGGGGTTTCCCCCCAACCAGGACTCTCCCACAAGCGGGGCACCGCCCCAGTCGGGACAAGCTCTAAGCTCCCGACCGGTCTCCCGGAATATGTGGTAGTGTAGTGCATGTTAGTGTAAGTGTGTGTGTAAGAGGAGAGGATAGGACAAGGAAGAGGAAGGGCAGATTGCGCGCGGTCCGTGGCCCGTTTGGTAGGGTACTGCTCCGACATTCGCCTGGTGTTGATCGGAGAAACCACGGAAAACTACCGATCAGAGCAGCCGGCCGCTAGAATTCTCCTCCAGACAGCGACTGAATTCGACATACCTGAAAAGCTTGTGTCGAAAAGCTAGTGTCGAAAATCCTGCCACCGTCAGGACTGGAACCTAGGACCTCCCGGTCAGAGGCGCTGCAGTGACATCAGTTGATGTACTGAGCTACCGCTACCGGTTTCATTTTGGGTGAACAGCCTTATGTCATAGAGGAAAGATACATTGGGGAGTTTTAGCGCCACGCGTAAGGTAGCGACGTTATGCACTATCAGTCACTTGACGGACCTTGAAGTCATAACGTCTTACCTTAGGCCTAAGTTACGACCTTATACCTTCATAAATAGTGCACGCGTTCAGGCGTCTCTACGGTCACCTTACAAGCGGCAAAATGGCCGCGTAAAAACGAGAAAGTCGGGGATTGTTCCATCTCCGACAAACCGATTCTCGTACGTGAGGCAGTTACAACTATTCCTCACTAACTCTACAACGTTGGCAAGATATAACGGTAAATGTTGAAGAAGTGACAGGAAAGAAATTTGAGAAAAAGAAGTGAAAATCATATCTTTGGGATATGTTATGTCTTACTGTGGGATATGTTAACTACAGGGAGGGCGTTTATTAAAATTACCAACTAAAACTTACTTAACCTTAGGGTACAAACTTAACGGTATGCTATTTGACTTACCTTATTTTTTGTAAATGTATTTTTTTAGTGCTAATGAATGTTCGTTGTCTTTTTAATGATCCACGAGTGTCACACAATTTTTTAAAATAAAGTATGAGTTTGCACCTCGTACTTGAGAAGTTCAGCTCAGCAGTCAGGCTGTACGCCTCCCACCGCTTGGCCAGTGTTCAAATCCACTTTGATCCGTGTGGGATTTATGTGATCTAAGCGGGTTAGAAGTATGTTTCCTCGTGGTTCTTCCGCTTTCCATGCCCATCATTTGTATCTTCGTATTCACTAAGCCATCAAAATCATTCCCTCGTTTCCATGGATGACCTTAAGGCTTAAGCACTGGTGTCGTAATAACTTACTAAACAATGTATTCGAGCTGAATGATGAACATTTCACTACCTCTATTTCTTTTTTATGCGATAGGCCTTTAGGATACAGTGATAATGAAAGACGTTTCTATATGTTTCTGATAAACCTCTCTAAGACCTATGAAAGGAGGCTTCGGCTAGTCAGCTCAAATAATATTTCTTATTAAATAGAGAATGAGAAGGAATAGTTGCAACAAAGTACTAGTAGTGTAACTGTCAGTACTTAAATAAAAAAGGAGAATGTCTCAATGTTAATTGAATCTAGATGTGCAAATCTTCTTACAATGTGCGAAAAGCTAATGACAATCATACAATATCGATAGCAACATCCGAATTGTAAATTGAAAACTAACTTTCCATTAGGTGTCATAAAGATACAAGGGCTAAAATTATTTCAGTATATTGGGATACGTGATAATATTGGTTTTTCGTTTCCCAATTCTCTTTTTGTTATCGTCTGGTATTTTGTGGGTGAGACTGAGAACGGCTCCTTGAGAACAAATCGAGGGCTATTTAAATCTAAGAGATCGGAAACCTTCCATCGTGAGTGTTCAAATTTAGAAGCAAACATTTGTACAAGACACAACCCAAATTAGCTATTTATTCGGGTTCAACCCATGTAAATATTCAAAGAGTGATGAAGACTTGTGAATCAAATGCATGAGTTTCTAAATCCCAAATGTCTTGTTTCTAAATGACATGATTTACCCAAAGATGGAAATAAATTCCACAGAACAAAACAACAGCAGCGTTAGGAATAGATTTACAGAATCAATTGAACACGTGCAGTAAGTTTCAGTATATTCCTAAATCTGATTTTAGGGAATGAGAAGAATGGTATGTAAGAATGTATATTATCTCTCTGAATTCGTGGATACCTACGATTTGTATGTCCGTCCATACTATAGAAATGTCAAACGTCTCTAGTTATCAAATGAGTTATAGAAAAAACATTCATATTCCCAAGGAAATCGCTCCAAATTGTTGCACTAGTATATTAAGAGAACAATGTTAAAAAAAAATATTTTCTTTTATATCCTCTTGACTATTTCATTGCATAAAAAATATGAAATACCTTCAGTAAGTCAATGCTCTTTATTTAGACAAAGTACCACAATTTCAATAGATTTGCGAAGAGACTTCACAACCAACCAAGATTATTTATTGTCAAGTCTTTCTGATTCACAAATCGCTAGGAATTTTGATCTACATCAGAGAATAAGTTATTTCAGCGTCATAATGCTGTAACAGCGACATAAATAGCATTTCCTATCACGTTGTTCTCGCTACGCATTCACGCGCGCGGGCAGGCAGAGTAATGAAGTGGAGTGTTCAATCAGCTGTCATTAGCCGTTGCGCGACTGTCGCGATTTGCACACACGGCTGGCGAATTCCGCACGGCGCTTCACGCGTGCCTGCCGTTAATCATCGCACGCACACGCGCCTCTCTCTCCCTCCTTCCCTCCCTCCCACCCTTCCTCCCTGCCCCGCCCCGCCTCCCACCCACGCGGTGGGAATGTTGAAGTTGTAGATGAGATTGATGGGGACGCGTCGTGTCACAAACATACACAAGCAGCGCCGCCGTTTTAGTGCTCTCGGCGTGGAACGTATGCGGCGGCGGGGGCGGGGGTGGGGGCGGGGACGGGCGGTGGCCCGGAAGGAATGTGGCCGCGTAGAGGGGAGGTGCCCCGCCCCAATCCGCCCCGCCCCGGGATGGCGGCCAGAAAGAGAGCCAGCCCGCCCCGCCCCGCCCCGCCGCGCCGCCTCGCTCCCTGCTAATGCACAGAAGACTCGAGAAATGGGTGAAAAGACGGGGTCAGTGACATCCACTGGAGCAGGGATTGTTGTAGGTTCAAGTGTCTTCTTGTAGACGTTGGGCCATTTTTTCTTCCTAAATTGGGTTTCTCAAGGAAAAATACGTTTTCGACATGCAAAGAGATTCGAGATATCACGCAGAAAATTGAAATGTGAGACCTATATACTCGTATTTAATCCTCAATTCTAGGAACTAAAATGCGAGAAACATGGGAGTGAGGAGCCGTTTGCCGTAAATAACAACGCGAAGTTTAGGTTCCGTGGTTAGGGGTTGCTAATAATTATGTAAATATTAGAAATCTGAAAGCATAAATACGTTACTATACTTTTAATATCGCACACAACAATTTGACAGTTTATATCATATCTGTGTGTATTCTAAATATTCAATATATAAAGTAACATTTTGAATTGACAATCATACTCCAGATTATTCAGTCGCTTTCCAAATCTGTTGAAGAAAGGTTCGCAGAATCGGGAGGAAAGTAACTGAAGTGTCAAGAAATTAATTTAAATATTAATAAGAGCATTTCTTTTACTAGTGGCTTACTAGTGGTGGTATTTCGCGACGTCATCACTACTCGTACTACAAGGAAATTGCAAAATGATTCTTGATCCCAAAATATCATATGGAGTTAGTGTGCTTCATTCTCCCTGTAATTCACAGATGATTTTAAGGTGCCTATCCACTAGCAATGATTTGCATGAGAAGAAATATATCTCACAAATGCTTCCGAAAAGTTTCAGATTGTCTTGCACGTCAATAAACGAACAACATTATTTCTGTCTCTCGGTCTCACTTGAGCAGCGAAAAACTTTTTATAGAATATCGTGTAATGAATTACGCATTATTTTATACTTACTTTCCCCTGCTCAAAAATACTCCCCCCTGCTCATGGCCTAAAATTTTGAATGACAGCTGTGTCCAATCCATAATAATCGGTTGTCGTCAAGTTACGTCCCCTTCGTATTTCAATGAGTTGTCATGCGTTCCATTTCGGTGACAGTTGATGCTTTTCAAGCATTGCGTAATGATATGCACAGGGCGCGGCGCGGCATCAGTTAACCGTTGCCCCATGAAGCCACGCCCGAGAGCTCACTTCTATTGCATAAAGAGCCCGGGGAGAAGAATGCTCCCCCAGCACCTTGAGAGAAAAATCACTCCTTAAAAGTGGCGTTCTACGCGGTACATCGTAGTGAACAGATGTACTGTGTTTGATTACGGATACGAGTAGAGTTGGAATACGTCTTGCTGACCTTTCATTCATTGACTTTTACTTTTTCGCACATGTATCGTAAGAAGAGAAAGTTATGTAATCGTGCGCTGGAAAAGGTGAATTTTCGGCAGTAAAACTCTTATTGCCGGGCCCTGGCAAAGAAAAAGTGAATAAATCCTGTAGGTTTTTCTTTTTAATTTTTTTTGTGATCTGCCCACAGATTGAGCCATGACCCTATTTTCTATAATATATTGAGTTATAAAACTAAATAAATCCTATATATAGTAAAAAGTATGTACTACTATAAATTCCACTATACAGTAAAATATTTCCTCTGTACGAGTTGTAGCTAGAATCCATGATTTGTGAATCCTTGATTCCGAAAAATGGATTGACGGTAAAATGTCAGTCTGTCTGCTTCTTTTTTATTTATTTTATGTCAAAAAACAGTTAAAACTGCGTATGACGTGCTATGGGGAGAAGTGAATTCTGTGCACATTTTCAAAATTCTGTGATCCCTACACTGTCATATACTACTTTAATTTTGAATGAGAAAAAAAATCAACACTTCTGCCTAAACCGTTCAGCCTATTTTCTCCAAAATTGATATTCCCATCTATTGGAAGTTTCAAACGGATCTTTTGACTTTTGAAGGTACTTTACATGAAGCCTCAACAACATTCTTTAAAAAATTTCTCAAAAATATCACCCCTTTTTTTGTTTAAACTTTGTCCTCGGATAGCGTAAAAGACGCTTAAAAGAAGATTTCATGTTCGTTGAAATCCCTAATTTCTCTATGATTAAAACAGTGCAATTTTTTGGGGTGAGTCTTCCTAAAACTAGAATACTGAAGATAGAGATTTTTCCTTAATGAAATCTGTTCTTTAAAGACAGAACTTAAAATAAGGCAATCTTCAAATTTTCGAAAGTATGAGTAGTTTTTGTGTAATTTTGCACGAAATATAAGTAATTTTAAACTTTTTTAAACAATTTTTCTCTAAATACCGCTCCAAATTTTTTCTTTAATTTTTTCTCATAAGTATCAAGGGAAGGTAAAGATATCGTGAAATTCCCGTTTTTGGCGAACTCACCGTATTATCGAAAATGACAGAAATTGCGAGTTGGAAATATTGGGTTGAGACAATCGCATTTTTAAGTGTTCTGTAGCATAGTGGTATTGCTGACGGACAAGTTAACTCCTAGGACCTGAGAGAAAGATCGGAGTGAGCGGGAATGCGCAGAGGTAGTCGCAGGTGGTCGATTGGACAGTGAAAGTTTGGGGTGGACTGGGAATATCGTGATTGGTGGAGGTGGGTGTTGTGTAACTCATGTAATCAGTTGCTGGGCGTGGTCAAGAACGGTCGAGAAAGACTGGAAGTGGACGGTGGAGGTCCCGAGTGGTTGGGGAAGTGGGTGGTTCGTATCGGTCGGTGCGGTCGGGGAGGTCCAAGGAGGAGACCGGGGGTGGAGGGGGTGTGATCGCAGCGCTGAAGGACGCGTGGCAGACGCGGGTGGCGGTGGCGGCGGCGTCTGAAGCCCAAAGACCAAAGGCGCCGCCCTCTGAGCCATCTGCAGCTGCATCCCCTGCGGCGCCCTCTCGAACTTCTCATTCGTCGGTCTGCCAAGGAAGAAAACGCCTCTCCACTGGACGTGAATGCTCTTACGACATGAAGCCATAGCGGACGTTTTATAATGAACATTCGTGTTGGATACTACACCAGGTCTCGTCCTTTTAGGAACTCAAATATTAGAACTTTCGTATCATACAATATCACTAACATCATGATACAATTGGTATGTTACTTTGGACAAATATGTAAAATGTTTTTATGTAATTGAGTATTATAAAGCAACTCATGAAGACTTAATAATAATTAACTCACTTGGAGAAGTCACTGTATGATATAATACTATTCTTCACTGCAAACAAGTGTACCTAACAATTGTGTAAAATAACTAAAGAGATACTAATCTTTACGTGTGTTTTAATCTTGGATTGGAGGTTTCTTACAAAGAGTTGAACGCGATTGAACCACGAAACCCTAAACTCGTACGACAAATCCCCAATATCATACGACAAAACACCTACTTCGTTCGACCAAACCCCTAACTCGCTTTACAAAACCACGAACTCGTTCGACAAAATTCCGAGCTCTTTCCATAAAACCCGAGCTCGTTAGACAAAACGCTGATTTCATTGAACAACTCTCCTAACTCATTCGAAAAATGTCGATCTTTTGCGAGAAATCCCCGAACTCGTACGAGGAAACCCCGAACTTGTTCGTGAGAAGGATGCATGTAGATGACGAGTAGTGATCACTCGTATTCGCTTTTCGTCGCCTCCAGGACCTTTCTGATTCGACGCCAACACTGAACCATTAAGCGCGCGCCTGTCCTGTCATTTTTCTGTTGCAGGCGTCCGACAACAGCGATGGGCGAGGGGTGCCAACAGAAGAGCAGGAGAGAGAAAGGCGAGGAGAGAGAAAGTATGTGGCAGTGTAGGGCTCTGATGTGGGACATTGGTTTTAAATCATATGGTGATTACATATGGAAATTACTTCTGAAAAAATGCAGGACTTATTGGAAATACGAAATTGGTATTTCTAAATGGGTAATTTTAATTCTTTGATTTAGATTAATTTTGATTCTCAGATTTATCTGAAAAAAAAATTAATTTATTTTGTTCTAATACATTTTTTGCTAAATTAAATACAAACTGGAGGCTTGCAGTAGCAAAAATGGCGCTGAACAAAAACACACGAAATTATTTTCCTAAAAGTAACACTCCCGCTGGTCGAGAACAACAAATAAAATCTCTTATAAGGGAGGTGCGTGTTACTTTACCCTTATTACATTACACACCCTGGTAGGAAATATTTTACAAAATTAGTGTTCATAAATACAGCAGTAAAATCATATTTTCAATGTGTGTACACATTATAATAGTTCTTTCCACACCAAGATTCCCAAAAGAGTTACCCTATAACGCAACTCATGTTCAGCAAATATTAAATGGTGGACACCCTTTCATTTGGAGTCTTGCTATTGCAGGACGTCAGGTACTTTCTCAGTGAGTTTGAGAATTCATTCAGTAGGTAAAGTATGAGAATAGGCCGAAATATGCAATCATATATTTGGATTTTTTTAGAAAAAATTGAAGTCGTTTCATAGTTTTAGTATTTTTTCCGGGATCCTGGAGGTCTACCAAAACCATTGACAAATCTCAACTTGACATAGGCTACTCTTTCTGGCATACGACATTGGTAATATAGATTTCGAAAAAATAACATTAAAGTTTCTTTACAATTTATTATTATGATCAATTAAAACAATTGATTTAATATAAATAAATAAGCACTTATTTCAATACATACTTCTTAGTTATTATATATTTAAAACAATTTGAATTCTGACAATTTCCCTCGTTTCAATCCGCTGATCTTCAGGGAGAGTTTGGTTAGTTACAAACTTAAAAACGATTCTTAATTTGTAATTGTTATATTACCATCTTCAATTCTAATTGTCGGTCTCGATGATTGCAAGATCCCAGCAAAACGTCTTGATATTTTTTCTATCAGTGATTCACTGATATTCATTTCCTTATCAGTGACTTCTGAGTTCCACTCCCCTAATGACGTCTCTGCAATCCGCTCCTCCGATTTATGACGAGCCTTCTCAATTTATAACCATAAATTTCAACTTAGTGACAGATAAATTTCAGAATCAATCAGAACACATCCGTTTGACTATTGGGAAAATTGAACCTCCGAATTATTCTAATTTTAAGTTCAGGCAATAGACCAAATGACAATTAACTTACTAAAACTTTCCTCAATATTTCGCCAATCTACGTAAAAATATAAGTTGCTAAACAGGAATTTTATGAATATAAGTATTGAACTTGGGTCTAAATCGACCAAGATTTTCACTATGTCTGATTTAATAAACTCTCGGTCACCATAGTAACCTATCCTACGACTATCACGTCACATTATAGAATTTTCACATGTATTTATATTACTTAAGAGATTGTAAAGCAACAGTTTCAATCACGTGAAATAACCAAATACAAAACAGATAGATATACATTGAAAGCAAATTTGGGTGGATATCGGCATTAACGTGATCTTTTAAATATGAAAATGCCTCGCAAACGTCCCAGTAATTTATAACGTGTTTGATATTATTAATAAGTAATTTTATATAATTTATACTATTAATGTATAATTTACAAGAATCATTGAGTGGATCTCAGCTGCCCTAGCCTCTGAGCTGGAGAACACAAAATGCAGCCCAACAACAGCGCCCGCTGATTAAAGTTCACGTTGCTTCTTATAGTGCGTTTGACGGTTTCTTGGCCGTGTTCAGTTTAGCAAGAACTGGTATAAGCAACCGAACTGTACGATATCAGTTTCAAATGCTCATTTAAGGTTATTCTAAACGCCGATACTCGTGTTATTTGCAGTTTAAATATTTTTTTAATGAGATGCTCCTTTTCGAGTGAAAACATCCATGCATGCATCTCGAGAATCATGAAGAATCACATCTTCAGCGGTGTCACATTCTTATAGAGCGTCACGATATCATTCTCAAGTTTCGGATGACACCCCTGACATGGTCATTTATTTACAATTACCAATAGTGCAATAGTACGATCAAACTGTAGGCACTACCGTTGGATATCAATATGAATATTACATTATTAAGGAGATGAAATATCCTTACCAAGGTCCCAAGTCAATTAAAAAAACACAAATAAGGGTGTATTAAAAATTAAGGAGGTAAACATCATTCCTCGGATATATTTTTTCCCCTATTTAGACACAATCTAATTTTATTATATTCTTAAATGAAAACTCTTGGAAAAGAGTAAGCAAGTTGATCTAGAAATCAGATGATAAAAGAATTTGAAAACATATTCAAATACTCTAGGTGCAAAGAAATCGAACGAGAAGAAGATAAAGAAATGCCCTTGAGACACCAACACAGCAACGGTCTATAAGCCTTGTAGTAGGTCTATTTGGTCTGCGGGTAATCTACACATCCCGTGAATTGACAGTAATGTATTGTAAGAGTCATCCTTGAAACCTAATTAGAAGTATTTGCGCCGGGGCCTCTGGCGACGATCCGCCGTCTAACAGTTGGCAGCGCGAGTAGGCCTGCGAGGGGAGGAGCTGTCACAGATGACGAAGCGGCGGCGCCACTCCAGAAGCGAACGAAGGGGTGACAACGCACAAGCGGAGCTCACATGGAGAGCGGGGGCGGGGCGCGGACGGGGGGCGGGGGCGAATGCTTTCAAGCGCGGTCGGGGGCGGCGCCGCCGTTAAAAATGCATCGCGATAGTATTTTTCCAAAAATAATGCGCCAGGTGTATAAACCATAACGCCTGGCGGCGCCCGGTCCATTTGCGGTGGCGGAGGCGGGGGCAGGGGTGGGGGGCGGGGGCGGGGCGGCGCCGACAGAGGCGCGGGGGCGGGCTAATTTTTTAAGTGGCGCCGCGCGGGCCGGCCGGCCGGTCGAGGGAGAGCGCCGGAAACGCGCGATGGAAATCAATTTTTTCCACTGAAAGCCAACGGCGCGTCTTGCAGGGAGACAGCTGCCCTCGCAGACGGACGTCCGGCCCTCGCTCTCGCCCCCACCTCCGCGCTGCCCCGCCCCTTCTTGCTCCGCCCCTGGCGGACGAACGAGTAGAGAGAGCGGAGCGGCGGCTGCTCTCGAGAGGTGTGTGTGTGTAGGTGGAGAATGCGGCAAGGGATATTGAGAGATCGAAGTGAGAATACGGTGGTCATCCTGACAATGGGTGATGGCGATGGCGACAGCGATTATGTAAGTAAGTTGAGCGGGTAAGTGTGACAGGGATGTTTAGACGTGTGAGGCGAGAGCATTGGGGTGGTGAAGTGGTTGCGATAGAGGTCGGACAACGGAGCGGGCGAGAGCGGTAGGTTTAATGAAGGAGGGAAGAATGGTGGTGGTGGTGATGGAGATTGCTACCACAGATATGTTAAGGACTCCTCTAGCTCCAGTACACGTGGTAGTAAGACTTTTGCCGAAAAGGCAGTTCCG
This sequence comes from Teleogryllus occipitalis, assembly GCA_011170035.1. Classification (NCBI taxonomy): domain Eukaryota; kingdom Metazoa; phylum Arthropoda; class Insecta; order Orthoptera; family Gryllidae; genus Teleogryllus; species Teleogryllus occipitalis. The sequence continues at coordinate 31,696 of BLKR01001389.1, forward strand.
ACCAGTGTCGGAACAAAGACAATGGATGGTATTTGACAGAGGCGGGGACAGAGGAGATGCTATACGACAGAAAAGATAGTGACAGTAGGGATTGGCGCCAGTGATGCAAGCCGTACAGCTTACAGGCCAGCTGTTCTGATCGGTAGTTTTCTGTGGTTTCTCCAATCAACACCAGGCAAATGCCGGAGCAGAACCCTAGCAAACGGGCCACGGACCGCGCGTGATCCTTCCTTCTTCTTCCTTGTTACATCCTCACCCCTTACACACACACACACACACACACACACACACACACACGCACACACACTTACACTAAAATGCACTACACTTCCACACATGCCGGGAGACCAGTCGGGGACTTAGAGCTTGTCTCGGCTGGGGCGGTAACCCGCTGGTGGGAGATACTAGGATGGGAGAAATCCCCCTAGTTGACGGTAGGTTGGCGCCGACTAATGATCTCAGTACTTGACGCGATCGGAATCACTAACAATCACTCAATCAACAAGGGGACAATAACCGGGGTCGGGAGCACGGGCGAACGGGAAGATGGGGAACGGGAGTAGGAGTAGATCATTTGGGGAGAGGGGAGCATCATAGATCTTTGTTAAATAATAAACATATTTGTTTTATTGTGTATTATTTTTGTAGTGTACATAGGATACTATACAATAATATTTTTAAATAATTACGTAATTCTAACAAATAAATGTTTACATCAATTTTGTCAAAGGAAGGAAACGAACAAAAACTCTAAGCCTTTTGGGAGAGGCCAAGCCCCTGGATCCGCCACTGAACGGGAGAGAGTGAGACGTGCGATCGCTGGTTGATGATTGATTGTTAGTGATTCCGGGTGTAACAACTACTAAGATCGATTAGTTCCGTAAGTATAGTGCATGTTTTTTTCATGGGGAGGTGGCAGTGATCTTTCCCCACTGGATGGCGAGATCCGGCGCCTATCTACCATCGGCTAGCGGGGTTCTCCACAACCTCGTATCTCCCACCAGCGGGGCGCCGCTCCAGTCGGGACAAGCCCTAAGCTTCCGACCGGTCTCCGGAATGTGTGGTAGTGTAGTGCATGTTAGTGTAAGTGTGTGTGTAAGTGGACAGGATAGGACGAGGGAGAGGTAGGAAAGATCGCGCGCGGTCCGCGGCCCGTTTGTGAGGGTACTTCTCCGGCATTCGCCTGGTGTTGATCGGAGAAACCACGGAAAATTACCGATCAGAGCAGCCGGCCTCTAGAATTCTCCTCCAGACAGCGACTGAATTCGACCTAGCTGAAAAGCTAGTGTCGACAGAAGAGTCGAGAAATGGATGAAAAGACGGGGTCAGTGGCATGCGCTGGAGCAGGGAGGATTGTTGTAGGTTCAAGTGTTTTCTTGTAGACCTTGGTCCATTTTTACTACCTCAATTGGGTTTCTCAAGGAAAATTACGTTTTCGACATGCGACGAAATTCCAGATATCACGAAGAAAATTGAAATGAAAGACCTATATATTTAATTCTCAATTCTAGGAACTAAAATGCGAGAAACATGGGAGCGAGGAGCCGTTTTCCGTAAATAACAACGCTAAGCTTAGGTTCCGTGGTTAGGGGTTGCTAATAATGATGTAAATATTAGAAATTCGAAGATATAAATACGTTACTATACTCTCTGGAATCTCCTCAAGACAGCGACTGAATTAGACCTAGCTTCGACAGGCTAGGGTCGACAATCTTGCCACTGTCGGGACTCGAGCCTAGGATTTTCCGGTGAGGGACGTGGGGCCTCAGCGGCGTGTCCGTAGCGGGGTGCTGGGAGGCGGATTGCACGCAGTCGGCGCCGGAGGAGGCCGGGGGCGCCGCGCGCCCCTAAGTGTCGCCCGCCGGGCGAGGGGCCGCCGCCGCCCCTCACCCGTTCGCATTGGGCGCCGTTCGCTGATTCTCACAGCCACTTAGGGCCACTCGGCGCCGCCTCGTAAACATTTTATAGGAGCGCGACACTGAGAAACGCACATCCGCACAAGTTGGCTGCGGATGGATCTGTCGAGGCGGCGCCTTTTGGGGCTCAGATGTTTTCGTCTGTCGATGGATGAGCCATAACTCTAAAGCCACTTCCACGCTTTTATGCAGGTGACACATCTGCCCTTTACAAGATGTTGAAAACACCGAAACGGATCTGTTTTTGATAAACGCTTTTTCATTTTTTTAAATTTATTTTTTCGATTTAGTAGGAATATGTTTTTGAAAAGATGTTTTTGGCGTAGAACTGCAGAATTTAAACGTTTCTGTTAGGCACATTTATATTGTAAACTCGAGTTCCTTGTTTCATTGGAGGAATACTTGCAGAGGCGTTAAAATACGATATTATAACTTGAAATGAGCTATTGTAATGACATAAATACATCGTTGCCGGCCCGGTGACCGAGATCGCTAAGGCAGTAGTGTCGTAGTGATCTCGGACCGAAGGGTCGCGGGTTCGAGTCCCGCCTCGGGCATGGTTGTATTTGTGTTCGTCCTTTCACCCCTTATCATCAATCACCATATCGTCTCATCCACATAGTTACCATACCGTTAACAGCAATAGTGGTCGCTAATGACCTTAGATGTTGATGCGACCTTAAATAAAAAAAAAAAATACATCGCTTGTTTGACGAACTTTAATTGATTTTCGTTTTCCTATGACTGACTACTGAAGGAAAGAACTGACTTCATTTTGTCCTTTCATGTAAATTCCGCTTCGTGTAAATTATTGTTTAACACGTGAAAATGCCTTCACACTAAAACCTAAATTTAATCGGACAAGCCCATGTTTCCATTTCATCATATAAGTCCGGAACCCACGAAAGAGCACTCTAATCACATATTAAAAAAACGGAGAAATTGGGCCTATGTTATTGGATCGCCAAGAACATCAGTGAAGGCCGGGTAAAGCAATGTTTAAAGGTTTAGGGCACATCGTTTCCGAGTTATATCGAATTGAAAGGTGAAGGATAATTTTTGAAATGCGTATGTTAATGAAAATCATAAATCATGAAACAATTATCTTTTAACGCGGTGTGCATATTGAAAGCCCCTCCAAAACCGTTTCGTTTGATACCACATTCACTTCTCCGAGTTTCACAGATGCCTGAGTATAGTACGAAGAAGGTGTAGACAACAGAAATAGTTTCATTATAATGACTACAATAAAATATGAATGTGCTAACTGCGAGCTTCGAAGTTTCGTAAGCTCGGAGTTTGTTGGGGGCCTACTCTCGATTTCTTTTGATAGATTGACTTTTTTGTGTTTCCGGGCGCGTCAACTGCTTTGGTCATTAGTCCCGTGAGTGTAGTGCATATTTTTTCGCGGGAGATGGCAGTGATCTTCCCCCGCTGGATGGCGAGATCTGGCGCCCACCTACCGTCGGCTAGTGGGGTTTCCCCCTAACCAGAACTCTCCCACCAGCGGGGCACCGCCCCAGCCGGGACAAGCTCTAAGCTCCCGACCGGACTCCCAGGATATGTGGTAGTGTAGTGCATGTTAGTCCAAGTGTGTGTGTGTGTGTAAGGAGAGAGGATAGGACAAGGAAGAGGAGGGACAGATCGTTCGCGGTCCGTGGCCCGTTTGGTACGGTACTGCTCCGGCATTCGCCTGCTGATCGGAGAAACCACGGAAAACTACCGATCAGAGCAGCCGGCCGCTAGAATTCTCCTCCGGATAGCGACTGAATTCGACCTAGCTAGTTTCGAAAAGCTAGTGTCGAAAATCCTGCCGCCATCAGGACTCGAACCAAGGACCTCCCGGTCAGAGGCGCTGCAGTGACATCAGTTGATGCACTGAGCTACCGCTCCCGGTCCTACTCTCGTGTTTCCCAGCTCTGTGACTCCTCGTAAACCGTGTGCCGCTCCCGTGCACCCATCGGGGACGCCGGATTCCCAGGGTCCCCCTCGCAGTGTCGGGCACTCGGCAGCGGGCGGTGCGCGCTCGCATTGGCCCTCGAGGTGCGCGGTGGGCACAGGGCAGAGGGCAGTGGGCATTGTGTACGCGAGGGCGCGTGGCCACAGACCCACCTGCGGGCGCGCGAGCGCACTCGAGGGCCCTCGACAACCCCGCCACCATCGCCACTGCCTCCACCGCCGTCGCCACCGCTGAGGCCACCGCCGCTGCCGCCACCACCACCGCCGCCGCCGCCGCCGCTGCCACCGTCATTGCCACCGCCACCACCACTATCGCCATCGCTACCGCCATCATTACCGTACATGCGGCAGCGATGGTGTATCGGTTATACCCAAGTTTGCGGGTTCGAGCCCGATCGAAGACGTGGATTTTTAAGGGCGAAAAAATCCTTCGTTCGCCTTCCTTCGGAGGGGAAGTAAAGCTGGCTGTCCCATGTTAGTACATTTACTGCATGTAAAAGATCCTCAAGCCTCTGAGCTAAATTCAAATCGCCTGTTTCGTCGCCCAAGAAATACTTTCTTTCTCCCATGATTGCTGAAAGGAGCGTAACGAAATTTGCGTGGTCAGACGGAAGAGCAGGCTTCATGGTCTGAGTCTCGCCACGTAAAAGGCACATTCAATTTAATTCAATTCAATTCAATACATAACAGCCACCGCCACCGCTCCCATCACGACGCCACCGTCATACCCACAAACATCTCATCCGCCCCTGTCGTCACCACAAACATCGCCGTTATCACAGCTGCCACCCCCATCACCGTCGCTGCACTCAGAGCCACAGCCGTCTTCGCCCACACCACCGCCGCCGTCACCGCCGCTGCCACCACCCCATCACCATCGCCACCGCTCTCACTAACGTCCTCGTAACAGACACCGCCACCTCCGCCATCACCATAGACACCTCATCTAGCCCCGCCGCCATCATCATCATCGCCTTCATCACACCTGCCGCTATCATTACTCTCGTTGTAATCAGCGCCACAGCCGTCATCGCCCACACCGCCACCAACACCGCCGCCGCCCTCGTTAGAGCCACAGCCACCATCGCCGTCATCACCATCAGCGACACTATCACCACCGCCACTATAACTGCCGCTACCATCACCACCACCACGACCATCACCGCCGTCATCACAGCTACAGCTATCACCATCGCAGTCGTTTCAGTCACCACCAGCTCTGCCGCCATCAAAGTCACCGCTACCACTACCATCACGATCACCACCGTCATTACAGCTACCGCCATTACCATCGCAGTCATTACAGCTACCACCACCACCGCCTTGAGAGCCACCGCTATCACCACCACCACCACCACCACTACCACCACCATTACTTACTAACACTACCACCACTGTCATTATCACTACCGCAACCACTACCACCACCACCACCACCACCACCACCACCATCACTACCCCCGTCATCACAGATACCGCCATCGCAATCTCAGTCATTACAGCTACCACCACCACCACCGCCGCCATCAGAGCCACCGCTACCTCCGCCTTCACCACCACCACGCCGCCACCTTCGTCGCCCCTGTGACTGTCGTTCCCACCTCCGGGAACTCGAGGGCCCGCTGCGCGAGCCCTGCCGCCGCCCGTCCCCCGGGCTCCAGCCTCCCAGCGTTTCCACGGCCTGTCATCGCACCCACGGCCGTGTGAGAGGCACGGCATTCCCCTCCTCATATCATATGTTTCTCAACTTTAATTTTGTGCTAGGCTGAACAGAAAGATTCGTATTTGAAGCCCCTCACGATGAAAATGTGAAGTACCATTAGTCGCATGAATACACTTGAATACCTATTAATCGTACGACAAGCTGCAAACGTGAAAGAGCGGAGAATAAGCTTGTTTGGTACTTTAGCTGTTAAGTTTTGGAAGTACACATCTTAATCCAAAAATGACAAGGCGTATTATTTGAATTTCCTCTTAGGAATACAATACTATAGCCAATTTTACCGAACGTTTTATTTCACGTTTCTATTTTTTTAAATTAAAGCATATTAAACAAATACTTAGTCTATCTGAAAAATTATCACTTCATAATGTTTCTCTAGTTTACTTTAATGTCATTTTATTTTCTGTGAGTTCTTTTCCATCATTTTTACAGTCTTCATTTTGCACCTTGCAAATCTTCTCTATACTGTATCTAGACATGGCACAGAACATATTTTGATCCTTAATCATCAGTAAACTTGTCTTTCATCGTAGGTCAATATGAATGTTACTTCGAATACACGATTTATCTTATTCATAAAACGCTTGAAATAGCAAAGTCTCATTCATCAAAATTCGTTAAAAAATTCATTATCACGTTTCCTAATGCATGTGAAAAGAAAATCTATAAAAATGTCATATGAGACAGGAAAAGACAAGGAGTCATGAAATATTAATTAACTTTGGAGACTTTTTCTATTGACGAATTTGCAGCATCTCATGAAATCTGATTGCAAAATACATATTCTTCTTAATACAGCGCGTCCCTTTTTTATAACCAAATATTTTCCTTCCTAATCAAACACCGACGTATGCACGGATGAATTTAAATTTAAAATGATGTTGTTAAAGGCAAACCCATATGAAATGAAGTTGTTTGTATAGCAGTCTTTGTGTTCATGTAACGTCTCCGATATCGGTTGTCTTGGGTCGTTTCCAAACGTCACATCGGGCGTCGCGTTGCTCGTCTGGCGGGCGCGCGTGCTGCCCCGAGCGCAGGGGTCAGGGGCCCCCAAGCACAATGCGCGAGGCCCCTCGGAAACCCGACCCCGCCTCGGCCGCCGCGCGCGCCAGGTGAGCTCGCAACGTTGGCGGCGCAGGGGCTGCGAAACACTCGGCTGCCTTGCAATAGGCGAGCGGTGGTGGTGCTTGTGATTGGCGGTGGTAGTGGTGCTGTGGTGTTGGTTTGATTGATTGATTGATTGTTTCGTGTTTCCGGGCGCGTCATCTACTTTGGTTAATAGTCCCGTTGGTGTAGTGCATGTTTTCTCTCGGAAGATGGCGGTGAACTTCCCCCACTGGATGGCGAGATCCGGCGCCGATCGCTCGTCGCTAGTGGGGTTTCCCCCTAACCAGGACTCTCCCACCAGCGGGGCACCGCCCCACCCGGGACAAGCTCTAAGCTCCCGACCGGTCTCCCGGAATATGTGGTAGTGTAGTGCATGCTAGTATATGTGTGTGTGAGTAAGGGGAGAGGATAGGACAAGGAAGAGGAAGGAAAGATCGCGCGCGGTCCGTGATCCGTTTGTTAGGGTACTGCTCCGGCATTCGCCTGGTGTTGATCGGAGAAACCACGGAAAACTACCGATCAGAGCAGCCGGCCGCTATGTGGTGTTGGTGGTATCGGCAGTTTTGCTAGTAGTTGGAATGGTAGATGTATTGGTGTTGGTGATGAAGGGGTATTGGTGGTAGATTTTATGGTGATGATGGTAGAGCTAGTGGAGGAAGTGGTGGTGTCGGGGATTGGTAGTATTGATACAGGTTGGGTGGTGGTGAAGTGATTGAGATGGTAGTAATGGTTGATTGATTGATTGTTAGTAAAAGGTTCCAGGCGTGTAAACTACTATGGTCATTATTTCAGTAAGTGTAGTTCGTGTTTTTGCTCGGGAGGTGGCGGCGCCGACCTACCGTCGACTAATAGTTTTCCCCAACCAGGTAACTCCCACCAACGGGGCACTGCCCCAGCCCGAACAAGTTCCCGACCGGTCTCTCGGCGTGTGTGATAGTGTAGTGCATGTCAGTGTAAGTGTGTGTAAGGGGTGAGGATAGGACAAGGAAGAGAAAGGAAAGATCGCGGGCGGTCCGTGTCCCGTTGGTTAGGGTATTGCAGGGTACTGCAACTCCAGCATTCGCTTGGTGTTGATCGGAGAAACCACGGAAACCTACCGATCAGAGCAGCCGGCCGCTAGAATACTCCTGAATAGCTGAAAAGCTAGTGTCGAACATTCTGCCGCCGTCGGGACTCGAACCTAGGACCTCTCGGTGAGAGGCATGACAGTGACATTAGTTGATGCACTGAGCCACCGCTCCCGGTGGTAATGGTAGTGGTAATGTAAATGATGATGGTGGTACAAGAGATTGTTTGTTCTGATAAGGCTGGTTGTGATGGTGGAGGTGTAGTGTTAACGATGGAGACGGTGTTGGTGGTAGTGTAGGGGATCAGTACTTTTGCTAGAGGTTGGTGGTGCTGGTGAAGGGGTAGTGTTCATAATGGACGCTGTGAAAGAGGTTTTGAAGTTAAAGAAGATGGAAGTATTGGCGGTAGAGTTATAAATGATGATGCAAGAAATAGTCTTGGTGTTGGTGGTGATGGTGTAGGGGATTGGTAGTTTTGGTGGTGGTTGGTGATTGTGGAGAAGGTGTGGCATTGGTGATAGAGACGGCAGTGCATATAGTGATGGTGGTGCAGATGGAAATAAATGTAGAGATGAAGATGGAGGCAGGAGTGGTGGTGGAGAGACAGTGACGATGATGGAGGAGGCAGCAGCAGCGCCTGAAGCACCAGTGGCAGTGGAGGTGGCAACGGTGGGGTCCGCGAAGGCGTGGGGGGTCGAATTTCAGCCTCCCCCCCCCCCCTGGAGGTCATGTTCCTCTCCTCCGCCGCTGAGCTTCGCTACGGGCGCTGCCATTACCCTCTTTTCACACGCCACCCCTCGCTCCTTTCGGAGGAACTCACCTTTCAGTTACAATTTGTTCCACCCAGATGACACCATTCAAGTGATATCCTATCAAGTATTTATTACACATCAAAACAATGTATTACAATTACTCATTTTCTGGGTGAAACAGCATATTGAACACAATGCGTGATATGCTCTAAAGAGCTGCGTGTTGAACACACTGTGTTACTTGCTACTTCGCTTTGGAGTTTCGTAAATTTTACAAGTAACGTGCGCCAGGAAAGTCTAGCCGTACCGAGCCGATTCAGGGTTTCCTATTAGAAATTGCATTTATGAGGGTAGCAACTAGATCACTAGGAAACAAGAGAAAGGGAAAACACTTCTAGAATCTGACACTTTACAATTTCTTTTGTTACAAACTGCAGCCCGTGCTAACAACATACGCAGTTTTTTAACTGTTTTTTGACGTAAAATAAATAAAATAAAATAAATAAAATAAACTTCTGTTACTTGCGCTCTCACTAGCGAAGTGCCACTGGGGAGTGACTTTCCGTGCAAACTGTATATGAACTTCGCATTATCAATCACGGCAGATGTATATCAAAAATTAGTTCATGAAATGGAAAGTCCGCGACTATTCTCATAGTTTAAAAATATGTTTCCTGCCGTCTCTTCTGTTTCCATACTATCAAACCCACGAACATAGAAAAGGTGAAAAACTCAATGAAAAGGTATAACATCATTCAGATTGTGTAATCCTTCACATCGCCAAACATTTTGTTAAGAAAAACTTAAACAAAGTAGTGGTGCTGCAACATCACGTACTTTCTCGTATTTAGTACTTATTTATACATCTCGGTCATCGCTTGAAAAAAACATTACAAATCGTAGAACATTCGTAGTAATTCTTTCAAAGCTAATATATTAGACAATTAAAAATGCGGTTAAGACAGATATAACACCTTCAAGCAAGGAGAAGGACTTTTCAGAATCTCAACTCTCTAACGCGGGGAAGGGTATTCCAATATGATACCTCCTGAAAGTCTGGCAAAACGCGATAAATTCCAAATTGAAATTTCTAAAGCAGCACAAAATTGCGCTACACTACTCACCTCTTTTAAATAAAAATGTATATGACCTTTTACAAACAACAATTCTTTAAACATTTCATTTAACAAAAACATTTAATAAAAATTGTAATTTTGCAATATTATTATTTTGTTTGCAAAATTCGAAACTACTGACAGTTAGCCGAAAATGGGACGAGCACTGCTTTCTTTGCTGTTCTTTTCTACATACGAAGAAAAAAATTGAAAGAAAAAATTTGTAGCCATTTTGAGAAAAAAACTGTCTAAAAATTTTTTTTCACGCACAAATTTGAAAAAACGACTCATATTTTCGAAAAATTGAACATGATCTAATATAATGATCTGTTTTTGATGAACAAATTTCATTAAGGAAAACATTCTGACTTCATGGTTGTATTTGTGAGAAGACACCGAAAATATTTTGAACTTTTCAATTTTCGAAAAATATGGGATTTCAACAGAAATGAAACCCTCTCCATTTCTTTAAGAGTTCTTAAAGTTATACCAAGGCAAATTTTAATCCAAAATTTGGAGCGATGTTTGAAAAAAATCATAGAAAATGTTGTTGAGGCTTAGTGCAAAGTATTCCCTAAAGATAAAATATGCCTTTTGAAAATCGCGGGGCCTCGAGTTCGTTCAGTTCGATCGGGGAATATAAATTTTGGAGAAAATCATTTGAACGGTCTAGGCGCTAGCATTGACCACAGACCGCCGGACAGGCAGAGGCAGACGTTTTGCGGTCAATCGATTTTTCCGTATCAAGAACCCACAAAATACGAATACAAAAACATTGAAACAGTTTTGATTGTGATTGAAAAATGCAAATCTTTGATTATGTCATTCCGTCCCTTCTTATATTGCCTCCACCGACTTCATTCTCATTTTCGATGAATCTGGAATTTTCGGTTGTAAAATCTTTTTAAGTCTTTTAACCGACTTCTCCAGTGCCAGATTACCGAACAGGCTGAGTAGACTGCAGCCTGAGGCGCGCAATTTTTGTGCGCAAACGAATTTCAGCGGATTCAAAATTTCATAAGGTGAACATTTGAATACATTTTATAGAAAAATTTCTTTCATATTTGTAACAAAAGAAGGTGTTAATTAATTAAATATATATACATTGATATATACAGATAAAATGAATGCAAAAATATCGTATATTTATTAAATCAATATTGTGGTGGAATTTTTACATGTATACGTATAACCAATTATTTATATGTACACAATATTTACGTCAGTTACAAATAATGTACAACAATGTTTTATTCAAAATATTATAAATAGTTTTAATGTTTAAACTAGAGCCAGATGGACAGCGGTTTCTTCAATTTGGAAAAGATCGTACGTGTAGTTTATGCGCTAGGTTTGTTCACATATGACAGACGGACGGACGGACGTTTTGAAAAAAAAACACTTTTTCGGTACTAGAGGACCCCAAAACGTCTATTTCCGTTGAAATCTCGAAATCGATTTTCCGCAGTATTACATAACTTTGTCTATACTACTTATAATTACTCCCGTATATACGTATGTATACGAGAAGTAAAAATCAAAATAAAAGGCGCTAAAACATTTGACAGTCAAGAGCGCACATAAGTTAAAGTCAGGCACTGGACTTCCCACACACGCCAGGAAAAAATATCTACTATTCTGTTCCAAAAATGGTCATGATTTTTGCAGATGGACCGGGAATCCATGTTATTTTGTGGCCAACAATGTAATCCCTTTATGGATGGATGAAAGGACGACATTGTGTCACCTATAACTGTCAGATTAGAAGCTTTGGTATCAAACTTAGTACTTCACTTCAAAAGTAAGATTACTTGTGCCGTTCCTAGGATAATGAAGATATTTTAATACTTTATTGGGACTGGAGGTACTTTACAGGAAGCCCTTGTGATACTTTCCAAATTTTCTGAAAAATGTTTTCCTTACCTTTTTCTTCATTTTTCTCTTACAGAAGAAAGTGCATTTGTAAATAAAGTTCGATTTGAATTTTCATTAAAATATGTCATTCTGAAAATTCAAAAAGTTCATATATTTTTGGAACCATACATCTCCGATATTAAAGCCAGAGATTTCTTTCTGATTGCAATTTATCCCTTAATAGTAGATCTTTAAATTATGTCATGCATGTCAAAATATGAGTAGTTTTCAGTAATAAAAATAAGAGGATGAAAAGTCTTCGTGTATTCCCACTAGTTTTCATGTAGAAGACAACTGAGCCACAACTTCACCTGCTAAAGTCACTGGCTTCCACGCGCAGTCATTCCTTTGCTCTCAGCCGTTGAGGCAACGCCTAAAATATTACAGCCCTGAGGAAGGTCACGGACGTCAAAACAGACCACGAAGCCGAGGTGCCACCCGCTCACCCGATTCGAACCTCCGCCAGTTTTATTCCTGGGACGACTATCACCGCCACGAATTCATATGCGCCGTTTGTATCACCACCCCCTAGCCCTCGTGGGGTGCCTCCACCCCTGCACCCCCGTCAGTGAGGCATCCCCCAGCGCCCGGCGCCGCCCGCGCCGCCACGCGGCCGCGCATTGAGACATCAATCAGGCGCGCGCCGCGACAATGCGCGGTAACGAAGCCGCGGCCATGAGCGCGGGCGTTACGCGCGAGCGGGCGGGCGGCCGGGCGACAGCGCGGCGGGCGGCGGCGCGACGGCGGGCGGCGGCGGGCGACTGCGGGCGACTGCGGGCGGCGGCGGGCGACCATTGTGGCGCGCCGGAAGGACGCACTTGGCCTAATGTTTCCGGCGCGGTGCGGCGCGGCACGGGGCGGCGCCGGCGGGGCCTGGGAGCGCGGTCGCCGTAGAGGGTGGGGCGGTGTGGGCCGGCAGGGGGGCGTGGCGGAGGGTGAGGGAGGCGTATGGAAACGTGGGGTTGTTTGCGGTGAGAGAAGAGCCACCGCGGAGGGCGCTTTTTGCGGCGGAAACTGCAGCCGCTGTCCGCGAGTGCGTGTGTGCTTGTATCTAAGAGTGTGTGTGGATGTGTGTATGTATGTATGTAGGTATACGAGTTTGTGTGAGTGCGTGTGTATACGGCAATATGTCTGCGCATTAGTGGGTGAGAGTGTGTCTGTGCATGAGAGTGTAAGTGTAGCAACGTGCGTATGTATACGCATACATATATGTATGTGTGCATGTGTGTGTGCATCTGTGAGGTGGCGATATGTAACGAGGCTAGCGGTAGTGTTGCCAGCGATGGGTCACAAGGGTAGCGGTAGTGTTGGGCGGTGGAGCGATGGGTCGTTGAGGGGAGGCTCAACGCCTCGTCGTTTTGGCGAATTTTGATTGTTTGAGAGTTGGACGTTTCGTACTGGTGAGTAGACTGTCAGATGGTTCCGAAGTTGGATGATTCTGTGGCTGAATGGTACTGTGGTTGGGAGGTATTGAGGCTGATTGGTACAGTGGTTGTTTGGTGTTTTGGTTGGGTGGTATTGTGGCTGGTTGGTATTGTGTTTGGGTGTTAATATGGTAGGGTTAATGCGTGAAATATTCAAGAAGTTGTAAGAATTCAGTGATATGAAAATTGAGTTGTTGAACTGCTGGATAGAAAAAACAAGGTAGTTGAGTACAGTAATGGCCGCCGGCCGTTAAAGAATTAACAGCCGCCAGCCGTTGAGGGATCACTCAGATTCTTCATTAAAACTCTTCTCAAACTATTTATTAAACTTCCAAAATAAATGGCAGCGATAGGGATAAAAAGTTCAGGAGTTGAGCCGTTAAATATTTAATGCTGTTAGCCGAATGATTGGTCAGGTGGTTTGCTCTCGGTTATTTAGGCGTCATAGCTATGAAGGTAGTACTACGGATGTTAAAGCCACAAAATGCCAGGAGGTTATCTGGCAGAAATATTAGGTACTTGGATTGAAAGTTGGGCGAATAATAATAGGCAATGGGACTGAGAGAATGGGGACAAGATGTGTAACGCTCCAGCGAAGGAACAATAGCAGTCATAAAAAAATAGAAAATTTGACTTGACTGTACATCCCTGGCCGACTTATTTTAGATATCGTATCTGCAAAGATTTATATTTATCATTTTTATTTTAGTATTGTATCTGCAAAGTTTAGAAGTTTAGATTTGTCAACACTTTCGTGTCAGTAATTTTTCGAAAAATGTACTGTGTTTTTTCACATTACAGGGATCTGAACATGAAGTAAGGTTCAATAAATAAAACAAGAATATTCTATCTTTCTTGATGAAAGTAATCCTTCTCTCAGGATATAAATACGTCGTTTAGATCTCTCCCAAGTGACGAGGTCTTCTGAAGAGAAGATTGTTTTACAAGTGAAAATGGTGGTTATTACTGAGAAGTGACTACAAGAATTAACACGAAGCATTGCCCTCTGTTAGTGTAGAATGAGACTCTTTCATTTCCTCTCCTTGGCAGTGGAACCTCGTCATGCATTTGCAAACGCGAACTCTTCACGACTTCCAAGAAACATAAAAGTACTCTATGAGTTTCGTGATCTTCAAGTAATGAAAGAAAAGGAGAGTCAGTAATTGCAAAACAACTTTCATTGACGTGTCATTGGTGAATTGACTGATCACGGTTGAATAATTATAACAGTCTTGGTACATACGGATTTAATGGCAATTACTGTATTTTCGACAATTTCTTTGCAAAGAAATATCATATTTCTGGGAGATCGACAATCTTTTTACCTTAAGACGAGAGTAATATCTTGACTGTTTCAAAACTCTCAAAACACATTGGTAAAGAGAACTGAAGTCACGTTTTTGTACAAAAATGCGTAGTATAATTACTCATTATTCACGCATTCTTTGTACACAAACGAAATTGTATGATTCGTATTCAATCAGTATTCCTCAAACCAAAACGTTTTTTATAATTGTCTCCACCTGGGCGTAAACCAGGAGACCCGGGTTCGAATTCGGTTCGGGGTGACAATTCTTTGAATAAACTTAATTATTAAAATAATTTATTACTTAGTAACAAGGTATATGCCTTAGTGTAGGGATCACAGAATTTTGAAAATGTGCACACAATTCACTTTTCCCCATAGCACGTCATACGCAGTTTTTAACTGTTTTTTTTGACGTAAAATAAATAAATAAATAAATAAATAAAGGTAATAACTTGGTTCTTTTTACATCTACGGAACATATCCGAGCGTAAACGCGTCCAAGAAGGTGACAAGATGGTTAGCATTATATAAAACAAAGGCATACACGAGGCCAAAGAACCTGTTCAAAGAATTGGTTGTCTCGGTAGCTGTGGTTAGAACAAGTGGACATAAACCAGGAGACCCGGGTTCGAATCCCGGTTGGGGTCACAATTCTTTGGGAATATTTAATTATTAAAAGATTTTTGTTGAAATTCATGAACTGTGATAATATCTAACAGTAGACTAACAAGTATGTATTCCTTCGTTGCAAAGAACAGCTTACTAAAGAGAGCAGAATTTGTCAACAAGACATTACAGCTAACAAATCTTCAATACAAAGTGTCACAGAAATAGAACTTCAAAGAACTTGGTATATTCCAGGAAGCAAAGGGAAATGAAATAAGTACAGAAGAGCTAAAGTTCGTATCTGTAATTAGGAACAGGACAAACAAACGTTGGTAATGTAGCTCTATCCCCAAATTACAATGCCGTGATGTTGTGAAGATAATCCGTGACAACCGTTAGAGACGCAATCGTTTGGACTTTTAAGGCAGCAATTGCGAGGCGCAATGAGTAGCGTAACGCCACGCGACAGCGAGCGGCCGAAAACAAGCGAAGCGGCGATTGAGGCACGACTGAGTTGAAATTGGGGTAGGAATCATGTTGAATGAAAATGTTCATAAGGTCGCGAAAGAATGAAAAATAAGAGCTAAAAGTGAAATGAACAAAAGATAAACAAAGGAAATGAAAGAGAATGATAGATTCGAAAAATAGAAATTGGATTATGAGAAAAGGGGAATGTAACACATATACAGAAAATAGTGTGAATTGTTAGGAGTTAGGCGATCAGTGAAGAAAAATAAGGAACTAGCGTAAACACAGAAGAATAGAATATATACGTAAAAAAGATGTTTAACATAAAAACGGGAGTAATTGTTGAAGTATGGAAAAGCATAAAACCTATGAAGAGAAAGAACCAACAATGGTAAAAGAGGAAATAATGGAGGTCATTCAGGTCCATGAAAAGATGAAAAAAGTTTAAATCGATCGTAAGGGAAACTGAAAATTCAAACAAAGAGTAAGTGTGAGAATGCAAGGGCAAAAGAGTTAGAAGGGCAAAGAGGACAGGGCGTGGGGTGTCCTAAGGTAATGCGCAATAAACAAGACAGAATGTAATTAGAATCATTTACGTTATTGTTACGTACGTATCGTTACGTAATCATTACGTTATCGCAAATAACAATAAACAAAGTAAGCATAATAAACATATTCAGAGGAGAAGTCGATACAAGCAAAGGATTATCATAAATAAAAGGAAGGAATTTTCATTCTCATAAAGCTTTACGGAAAAGAAACAGTGGAGCGAAGTTGTTAGATTAATACTTAAACTTAGTTCAAAGAAATAAAAGAGAAACGAGGAGTACGAGAGAGAGAGAGAGAGGGGGGAGGGGAGAGAAAGTGAAAAAGGGACTTAACTTAAAGGGGAGGAAAGATCAAGAGGATTAATCAAGAAAAAGACAAACCGGCGTGGGAAGACGTTAAGATCAAGTCGAATGAAAAGAAACCGAGAAACAAAAAGAGTAGAAGAGACCGGGAGAACGCGGGGGCAAAGGAGCGACGAGTGAAAAGGGCAGAGGGGAAGCAGCGGCGGCGTGGGCGGGGTGACTGGTGAGCGGTCCCGTCCGGTGCCATTGCCCGGCGCGCATTAAGCCGTGGGGGAGGGGGGAGCGAAGGGAAGCAAGGCGGGTAATGGCGCTGTGCATTACGGGCCCGCTGCACGCAACGCCCTCGGTAATGACGGCGTCCGACAACGCCGCTCCCGCCAATTGCCTCCCCTCCGCCCTCCCCTCCGCCCCACGCGCTTCTCTCGATCACACCTCCCTCACTACGACACATTCCAATCGTCCACGCCCACGTTAGAAAACAAAAGGGTACGGACATTTCATGGCTCATTTATTTGAACACGAGAGGAAAGTCTTACACGTACCAGTACGTAGTACATCTCCCAATTTTATAATTAAAATAGAAAATAAAATCTTTTTTATATATTTTAAGCTTTATTATCTTTTGAAATGTTGTAATACATTCAATTTTAAAACAAATCAGTTTTTGACTGAAATCTAAATTCTTCAGACTCGCCTCAATGAACAGCGAATTGTAGAGTTTCAGCAAAATGTTTCGAACTTGTTTTGTTTTTACTATGAATTATTTGACAAATATTATAAAAATGTACTTGAAAAAATTAACATTAACATTTCATTGGCAACAAATTTCTCAAAATGTTAGTCTTCATTTCATCACAACTACTGTTCTAAGGCTTTCTGTTAGTTCCAACATCCTAGACCCTACATCTGCCTAATTTAAAGTTATATGTTTAAAAAAATAATATGTATTTAAGCAAGTTTCCATTATTTTAAGAAAGGAAACAGAATATATTCAATTGACATAGTGTAGTTTATATCAATAATCTAAAAGTCGGGAGGTAATAGCACAACGACGACTGTCACAATAATTCCTCCAGCTCGTGCTGTAGAGATATATGAATGAAAATTAATTGCAGCTTGTCGGTGAGAGTTCGCAAGAATGCAAAGAAAAATGAAGTCTAAAGAAACGTGAGAAGAGAGCCGAGTTTAATTTACTAAAAAAAGGAAGGGAAATTTCTTTAATTTTGTTTTAAAAGAAACTACAAGATATCCGTAAGTCGTGTAATGTAGAATGGGAAGCGGAGTTTTTGATGAAGGACTAGGAACATAAGTGCTTAGCTCATTATTTAGATTAGGCTTCGGCATTCCCTTGGAATTGATTTGAGAAAACCTCTACATTAACTCGTTGACTCGCGGACGTGCACCTCAAATGTTTCTCAAATGTCATATCTTCCCTTGAGACATTCTGCTGATGTTGAAAGTGTGTGCAGAAGTCTTCCGGATGCAAACCCATGGCCTCCATTCTGCACAACGCTGTCAATACGAGTCTCAGGCGATATCTCAAGAAGTCTGCAAGTTATTAATGACACAAAAGAATTAAGACACATTTGGGAAGATTCAATGGGCAGTGAGAGAGAGAGAGAGAGAGAGAGAGAGAGAGAGAGAGAGAGAGAGAGAGAGAGAGAGAGAGAGCTGTAAATGCAAATTGTGAGGATGGTAGATACAGTTCTTGTGGCGTATTTTGCATTGCAAGCAACCAGCAGTCATCATGTTCTCCATCAGAGTCGAACAATGGGGCGGATATAAAGCTTTAACTTGAGTGAAGGGGTTGATTGAGTCTTGTACGGTTTAGTGTAATAATGGGAAACAAGTAAACAGTGCACTAACAAAAAAGTTAGAGCGCTGAAGGGTCAATTTACGGTTTTTGGATCTCAAATTCTGTTTTGTTATCCAGAGAACTTTCCGAATCGGTTTGTGCTAATACAGACTGTATAGGAAATCTCCGCTTTCATGAATAAATATGTGCACCCACCTAGCCATGATCAAGAGCATATTAATTATTAATTCTTACGACGTATTTTTTAAAACATTTTAATTTATCATATTTTTGAGTTTTTTAAACTAAGTTACTGAGAGTGGAGGATGACCATGAGCTCTATACCCCTTTTGGCGCATTTGGAGAGGGGTGTGATATGGACCAATTTGACCCATCCGTGTTTGCGCGCATCATGTTTTATCACATACCGTAAGCGCTCAGAGGCACCCGATATTATCTTGTGAATTTACGTCGCAGGTTCCGACCTCGGCCTTGCCACCTCACACCACTCTACTTGCCTATTCGTTATTTTCCTTCGTCTAGACCAGAGCGCTTCGCTACTTGTCCTACGCAGGACAGGAACCTGATTACACTGACGTGTAGGATAGGTCAACAACGAAACCGTATTTTGAAGAAAATCCATGAGATAACCGGTTTCATGTCAGTTTTAACCAGGGGGGGTGCGGTCAAAGATCTCGTGTCTCTCATTCGTGTAAAAATATGGACAAAATCGGCACCATTAGCGTTAAATTTATTATTTGTCATATATTTGCTTACTTATTATTATGATTACCATTATTTAATTTTTATTATTAAAAACTGGGCGTGATTTATTTTTTTATTTATTTTTATTTATTTATTTAGTCAAAAACTGTACGTGACGTATGGTATGTATAATTTAGTGTGTAGAATCTCAGCAAGTTTGTCAGGTTATCGTCAGATATACATCGATTCCTGTAATACACAAACCTGCTCTAATAGCTCCATCTACGCGTAATTCTCTCTCCCAACTACCACCACTCTAGCTCCACCTACGCCTAAGTCTATTGCAACGGCGCGCTGTATCGCCCGGGCAACGAGCATTATCGGCGAGCGATCCTGCGCACCGAGCGAGTGCCCTGGCCGGAAGTGCTGCCTTCGAGGCGGGGGTTGCGGCTTCGTTTCCTGGGGCGGAATCACCCGCTCTGAGAGCGTCGGGCCCATCCGCGCTGCCCGTGGGCACTCAGCGCAACACGGCCCGGGCGCTTCTGAATGCCATTAATTGCTGCGTGTGCGTCGTGATCGACGCTTCACTCTAATGACGGTGCGCGCGGGTGGCGCAAGGCGAAGAATGAAGTAGGGCGCGCGTACCAGTGAATGCAAGTGCTTCCATTTGTTATAGTGAACGCATTTTTATGGTTAATAATTATGTTCAGGCCTAGAAATAAGTAAAACAAAAAATATATACAAATAATTGAGTTGTGGTTGTCCAGTAATCTGCACCGGGAGCGGTTGTTCAGTGCATCAACTGATGTCTCTGTAGCGCCTCTGACCGGGAGGTCCTAGGTTCGAGTCCTGACGGTGGCAGGATTTTCGACACTGGCTTTTCAGCTAGGTCGAATTCAGTCGCTGTCTGGCGGAGATTTCTAGCGGCCGGCTGATCGGTAGTTTTCCGTGGTTTCTCCGATCAACACCAGGTGAATGCCGGAGCAGTCCCCTATCAAACGGGCCACGGACCGCGCGCGATCTGTCCTTCCTCTTCCTTGTCCTATCCTCTCCCCTTACACACACACACACACACACACACACACACACACACAATTACACTAACATGCCGACACTACCACATATTCTTGGAGACCGGTCGGAAGCTTAGAGCTTGTACCGACTGGCTTGGTGCCTCGCTGGTAGGAGAGTCCTGGTTAGGGGGAAACCCCACTAGCCGACGGTAGGATCTGGCCATCCAGCGGGGAATGATCACCGCCATCTCCCGAGAAAAAACATGCACTACACTAACGGGACTAATGACCAAAGCAGTTGACGCGCCCGGAAACACGAAAAAATCAATCAATCAAAAGCGTAGTCCTCTTTTGTGACACAAGTGGGGAAGACATACATGATCATTTATATAAGCAAACGAGGCGTTATTAGAAACCAATTTAAGCTCATATTAACTTATGTACAGTGTTTCCCTTCGGCATATTTCTCGGATTTTCAAATTATGGAATTGTATATCACAGATATGGGACTATATTTTTGAGAATTTACGATGAATTTACATGTATTGGTTTATACTTGTACTTGTACTTATTTATTCAGTCATATGTATACAGTTAACTGCATCTACCTCTACCATCCATTTACTACCGAGTGATCTCAAAAGCAACCGTGCTTTTTGAGGCCCAGGGAGAAAAGTGAAAGAATTGCAACACTGCTTCTGGGGCAGCTCCTTTGACCTCCTCATCCCCCTCCTCCTGCGACAAACACTCACCACCCCCTTCCTTTCACCCGCTCCTTCGTGAAGTCTGGGTCATACCTGCTCTATGAAAAACAGGCTGCGTCTTCATTCACTGTTTTGAAGATAACTTACGATGCGCCTCAGCGTAGAGAAACGTAGATTTGTGTGGTATTACTCTGTCCTGTTCAGTACACTCACTACATTGTATTCTCGCTATGCACCGCCTGAGCTCGAAGTGTCCGTGGCGTATTAACAGTCTTCAGCCACAGTCACAGCTCCGTGCTAACACTGCAGGGGCGGGGGAGGGGCGGAGAAAAGAGGGCGGGGGCGACGGAAGTGGCGCGAAGGGCGGTGGCTTCTGCGGCCGTCGCTGTCCGTCCGTCTGCCCGCCCGCTTGAGCGGCAGTAAAGCGGCGCAGAGGCCGCCCAGATTCGTATCGCCGCTACCTGCCTGCCCCCGCTGCCGAGCCCGTCGCCTCTGCCCGCCGGACAACCGCATCTTCTCGCACAGTGGCACAACACGGAAGGCGGGAGGCGAACTCCATGTTCTATTCGCGTTGTAAGGATATAATTTGTATCAGAGGCGGAGGCCTAGGAGGCACATTCTTTGCATTGAATTGTTTGATTGATTAATTGATTTTTTCGTGTTTCCGGGCGCGTCAACTACTTTGGTCATTATTCCCGTAAATGTAGTGCATGTTTCTCACTCGGGAGATGACGGTGATCTTCCCCCGCTGGATGGCGACATCCGGCGCCGACCTACCGTCGGCTAGTGGGGTTTCCTCCTAACCAAGACCCTCTCACCAGCGGGGCACCGCTCCAGCCGGGATAAGCTCTAAGCTCCCGACCGGTCTCCCGGAATGTGTGGTAGTGTAGTGCATGTTAGTGTAAGTGTGTGTGTAAGGGGAGAGGATACTACAAGGAACAGGAAGGAAAGATCGCGCGCGGTCCGTGGCCCGTTTGTTAGAGTACTGCTCCGCCATTCGCCAAGTGTTGATCGGAGAACTCACGGAAAAACTACCGATCAGAGCAGAGCAGCCGGCCGCTAGAATTCTTCTCCAGACAGCGACTGAATTGGACCTAGCTGAAAAGCTAGTGTCGAAAATCCTTCCGCTGTCAGGACTCGAACCTAGGACCCAGTCAGAGGCACTTCAATGACATCAGTTAATGCACTGAGCTACCGCTCCCGGTTGAAAGTTTTGTAAATGCAATATTACCTTAGAGGGAATACCTGTTACTCGGACAAGAGCTAAATGATAATAATCGCAGATGAAGCTTTTCTCTGACCCTTAGACAATTTTTATACTCGGGCCTGATTGATACGATTGGTTAACACAAGTACTGTCCAGGATCGCCGAGGGCAGCCGCGGGTACATGGGGTACATTGGTAGAACCACCACGCAATACAAGTTCACGTCTAGGAAGAATAGTTTCGAAGACGGGGCTGCCCCCAGCATTCCTTCAACGTAACGAGCTTGTCTCAAATTGTTCAGTTTTTCAAGTAAACCACATGACTTGTTTTTGTATTACTAAATACCGGATGATGAATGTGAGAGGATTAATGTTTCTAGTCAACAAAAACTTTGTTGTTTATATATTGGTTTGTCTACACGATTGTCAGTACATTACCTTTCATCTTGATCTCGGGGTCACAGAGCAAATGTCTCTCGAAGCGCAACAGAAACCATGCTTTTTAGCGCAGCTCACGTGGTCGTTGAGAGGGAAAAAGAGAGGGTAGTAAGGGCAAAGCAGTTACCCTAGCGATGTCACAAGCAGTTGTCTGGCCATGACTCGAATCCCGCTCATAGGGCAGACTTCGATTAATAAGTTGACTTCAACGTTTTTAACTACTAAATAATGAAAGAAAAAGCTGGCCGGCAAAGTCGGATTATCGACCCAATAACACCAAATACATTAACTTCCAAATAATTGGTGACAGTATAATGTTGTGTCTACTGAATTATAATATTTTATGAAAGTGTTATTGAAATATTTTATTTAATGTGAAGATTAGAAAGACGAAAACTCGATAAATCTGAATGAAATTTGTGAATCGTTATACTTTAGTTACTCAATATTAATTGGGGGTGTAATACTTATTCCTCTGATAGATAGAATTCAGAATATCACTCCGATATTATTTTAATGATAAAGAAGTTATCATTAACAACAACATTTAAAAAATAATGTCATTGTCATTGGCTGCTGTTCAAAAACCAAAACATTTCACTTTCTTGAGAAATGTTTTCAACTTATAGACATCTGTAAAACTTTCAGTTCTTCACCAACGTGAGATTTAAATTTCGCAAAGATTGTGTTTTGACAAAACAGGAAACGTTGGGCACAGACTATGGAAAAAAATATATTAATAATTTGATAATGGTTACGTATAATTGTCACTTGAGTACTTTAAACAACATTGTAGCATTGACTATTAATATGAGTTAAGACGGATCAAAATAACCCTCAAACGCATCTTGGCAGTATACAAGTAGCAATCAATAAAGTAATGGTTATTTTTACAAAATTCTTTCAGTGCAGACCACTGTGCGTGGCCGGTGTTTCCTTTAAAGTCACTCTCAGCACTGCCACCTTTGTCTCCCTCGCCATCTCCTCAGACCAGGCTGCTGACCACATCATTGTAGTCTTGTACCTGCGTCATCCCTATAGCATCACAGCCACCACGTTCTCTTCAGTTCTGCCTCCTTGCCTTCACCCCTTCCTCTTCCATTAGCTCCTGATTCTCCACCGCCATCTCTTGATTGGTCGTCTCCACCTACGTCTCAATTATGCCTTTTCGCCGCCTGCTAAAGGCCAGTATCTTTCTAGACTGTCAGCCGACTTCATCTTCTAAAACGTTTGCTGCCTTACAACTAAACGAGCTTGTGCCGTGACCATGAGCAAACTGTCAACGCGTCCTCGGTACAATGATTTTGGAATCGTTGCTTGTGCATCATCAAACACTATCGATTCTCTTTGAGAGTATCGATTGTTTTATTAGACGTGGACCTCATAAATATGCTTTGTTCAGGTCAGTGGACGATGTTTCGACAGGTTCTAAAACAGCTGACCATCGCCTTTTACGAAATATATTCTTCCTTCAGCCAGATAGTGGACGCCAATAGTTAATGCTTGAAAGTAATTATTCAGTGCAGTTTTCGCGAGAGATTTACGTAGTTCGATAATTTCACTAAGTACAATGGTAAGAATTGATACAAAAACTGTCGAATAGCAAATGTGAATATGTATGTGTATGAATTAAGTTAACACACGGATGTAAATGGACTGTCTGTAATCACCGAATTTCAAAGAGCCTTTACCTAAGTTTACTGTCATACGTTTTGAAATAAACTCGCAATAGTCAAATTTTATTCAAAGAGTGAAACATGTAAAATACATTTCCTAAAAAAGGAAGAGATTTGAAGTGTAAATTTCTTCCGTTTTAAGTACTTCAACGCACTGATTTCATGCGAACATTTTCCAGTTGGCGGAATGATAAAACTAATAGGGAGTACTACAGCTCTATAACAAGTAAACTACCTTTTCTGAAATGTATTCAAATAAATTCTACATATTACTCACCAACCATACCCATAAATTTAGTTTGTCATGAATGAATGTCAAAATAACCTGTCGCCTTACTGAACAGAGTAGATTATTCGTTTCTGGAAATGCGGCGAAAAGTACGGACCCCAAAGACAGAGCTTGCACCCCGAGATGCAAACCGTCTTAAGTGGCTCAGGGCATCAAGTGCTGTCACTGCAATGCCTCTGAACGGGAGGTCCTATGTTTGAGCCCCGATGGTGGCAGGATTATCGACACTAGTTGGATAGTAGCGTCTGGAGGGGAATTCTATCGGCCGGCTGCTCTGATAGGTAGTTTTTCGTGGTTTATCCGATAAATACGAATCGAATAGATCAAGTGCAATCTCCATGTTTCTATGTGTGAAAGGAAGAGGAAAATCTGATGTTTTTTTCATTTCTACAAATATTGTATCGATAGAATATTTTCAGTCTCCTTCTTTTTCTCTCTCACTTTCCCTCTCTCTTATTCTCTTTATTTCTCTTACTTTCTCTTTCTCTCCCTTTCTCTCTCTTTCTCTCTCTCTTTCGCTCTCTCCCTTTCGCTTTCGCTTTCTCTTTCTCTCTTTCTCACTCTCTCTTTACTTTTCGACCGAGCTGGAGTTGAAAATCCCCTAATGATTAGAACAGTAACATGTAACCATTCAGTTTGAGCGTCAGTGTTGTGTATTTGGCAACCGCATGAGGTTTAGGCTACTAAAGCCAGCTGGTAGCAACTCTAGTTACACATCTAAAACATGAAGAAAGAAAATTGCTAACAAAGAATTTGACATGATACCCGAGTTGGTGGCGCGTGATCTTCAATAGTGAAAGAAATTGAAGCTAATGTGATAATGGTCAAGATACGATCCGTAAACGATGTTTGGGTGAAGTGAAGTCGTAGGCTTCCGCGGCCAGTAATGTGGATGATCATGGCAGTCCTCAGGGCTAGTCTCAGTCTGGCCTCAGGACTGACATGGCTACCTCAGGTCGGTCTGCAGACCAGCCCTGAGGAGGACCACGACGAGATGGTCGAAACTTCGGCATGACAGCCTTCAACGCGTTGTCACCCGGATCGCCAAAATCATTAGATGTTCAGGTGATGGTCGAGAGGTAGTGGAAATGGAAGAAATCCAAAAGAAGACAATAAAAACTCTGGAGTGGAGATGTCTGTTCACTACTGCACCTATCGCCCTACATGCTATACGTATTTTAAAGTTCTTGTCTAGCTCCTTGTAACTGCGAAGGGTAATGCAATGGTACTCCGAGGTGTGTGTACTTGGGCAAAGGCCACCATAGGAAGCGGACTTGACCTTGAGGCTCTGACCGCCGCCCCCGCCTCCTTCCCCCGGGCAGGCCCCTCCCCCGCCCCGCGCCGCCCGTCACTCTCGAGGTGAGTGGGCGAGAGGCGCGGGGTGGGCGTGGGCGGAGAGCGGACAGCTGCCGGGCGCGGCGCGGCGCCCTGCGTCAGCCCTTCGCCAGCGCGACACGCCCCCAGTCGAGAAGTCGCCCGCGGATCCGCAGATAAGGGCCCGAAGGGCTGTTTTGAAGGTCGGAACGCCCATCGGCTCAAATGGGTGTCGAGGCGAGCGTGCAAGGAACACAAAAACACCTCTCTAATGCGCAACTTTGGCAAGTTGCAGAATACGAAAGTGAACGCTTCACGAGATGGCCCAGTTAATAATTTGTGAGATACGACAATGTTAAGCTGTCAAGGCGTGAAATAAGACAACTTAATGGTAAAGACAATGGTAATTTAACTTGCAATTATTTGGAAGAAATTTATGACCAAAGAAAAATAAAAGAAGATTTCATTTGGCACAAAGAAAGTGTTATCTTTTGATGACAGGAGTCAGGATAGTACTTACGAGTGAATAAACTGTGAATAAACCCTATGCAATACTCTACGATGCCATATATTATTTTATCATATCATCAACATATTTTATCATTTTATCATATATTTTACCATATCATCAACATGGAAATGAAAACGCGAATATGAGTAAACTTTTTAAATAGTATAGCAAATGCGATCAAACTTATCATGTTTTCATTATATTTAATTGTCAAGGGGTGTAAATATTACGTATTACATTTTACGTAGAATATATTAACTGTGAAACAAAAATTCAGAACCGTGGAACTTTCGATCCCAGCTGGATAATTGGTTAAGCGACAGTCTGGAGAAAAATTCTAGCGGCCGGCTGCACCAATCGGTATTTTTCCGTGGTTTCTCCAATCAATTTCAGGTGAATGCTGGAGTAGTACAACACACCAAATGGACCACGGACCGCACGCGATCTTTCCTTCCGTTTCCTTGTCCTCTTATACACACACACACATCACAATACCATCCAAAATAATCAATCACAACCTTGGATTAAAATTTAACAATTTACTAGAAAATGAAATGAAAGGGAAATAAATGATGAATTATTACAAAGCTGAAAATGTTAAAAGATATTTAGGACTTACAAGTACTCGTAGAACTGCATAAAGACAAAAAATTGTGATGTTCTTCATTTGGTGTGCAAAAGAAAATGTTGATAAAATTACATCCATAAAAATAATCAATGAAAGTACAAAACTTGGAGGAAGTTTGATGAAAACTGAAACCTTCTCATTTCAAGGTCTTCATCTTTACTTTTAAATAATGAAATTATATTTTATAATTTTAATATTATTATTTAAATTATTAAGTATTTTATACTCCTCGCTGTTCTTGTTTTTTGGCCCACTGAGAACCGTACCTATGTTGCAAACACACTGTTGACAAAGCCGCAACGGCTTTGGATGGGCACAAATTGACAAGCAGGAAAAGAAACTGACAATGGGAGCACTGGTTCGGAACAGTTTGTTACGAAATTTTGTCGCGTTAGTGAGAGAACAACAGAAAGAAACCTTTTCTTAAACATTGAGGAAAATAGTTGTGGAGTACTCTCACGGAGCTTATTTTCTATTCCTAGATTTCATAATAGAATATCTTTGGAACACTGAACAAGAGGCTCAAATAATATTTAAATTAGTTTGTTTTCAGTTATTGTTGTTGTACGAGGGAGACTTTTATGATATATGTCGATGCAGAACAGTGAATGAAACTTGAATATGATAGATGTATTTTGAGGTAATATTATACAGTTTAATTAATTTTTCTTGACAAGGAAATTCTTAAAAACTGAAGTCAAACATTTACAAACTAGCGTACCGTGTGGGAACTCTGGCATGTTAAACCCCACCCTCTTCCCTATTTTTCCATTTACACATTAAGCTTGGAATATATCTTTTTCTTTAAGACCCACTTACCCGGTGCCACTTGTTCTATATGTCTCCTTGTAATTGATAACAAAACAATACTCTTGTCAATATAAGCTTTTCTTATTACCGAGCAGAGAGGTACCCCCGTGTAATTCAGTCACGTAGTAAAGTAACACAATAGACACATATTCAAGTAATACGTAGTCAAGTAATTAGTTTAATTTCACATACAGTTGCAGATTCTACAGACTCTGAGCAGGTGGGGTAGAATCGAGAAGCGTTGAACCAGCAAAAATGCAATAGAATGTTCAAGAAGATCTCATTCTATAGATTACGAGGTTAGGAACGTTTCTTTTAGACCTTCGGCTTCAATATATATTTTTAACGTTCTTAAACGCTTCGTTTAGGAGTTAGTTAACGATGCAGATTTTTAAAAAAACGCGACCGAGTGTTGCGGGTTGCATTTGATATGAATATTTATATGCGTTTTTTAAACAAATTCTTGATATTTTTCAAGTCAAAGTCTTCGAAATTCGTCACGTCTCCACGAAATTCTCTTTCTTTAGGGACTTCATTTATAAAGATTGATTGCATGTGAGAGCCGTAAAAGTATGTATACTACTGAAATAATATAGGAGACGATGCTGACAATATTCTATTCAAGGGAGGCAAGTCGCTGTCGAAAAATACCACATACGGTATTTCATTTTCGAATGGAGGCAGGGATCATAAGGAAATGAATTTTCCAACATTAAAACTGAAAATACACATAATGAAATATCACGACTTTCTCAGCCCATAAGAAGCCATTTCTCTCCCAGATGCACTTTTTATAATTATTTTATGTGATTAGATGTTAAGAAATGAAGAAAGAGTATATTATTAAAACACTGCAATAAAAAATGCACACAATCCAAATCCATTTTCGTAAAAGGTAGTACCTTGGAACAAAGTACGAGATTGCGCTCCATATAGCTTGAAGC
The DNA here is from genome assembly GCA_011170035.1 of Teleogryllus occipitalis. NCBI lineage: Eukaryota > Metazoa > Arthropoda > Insecta > Orthoptera > Gryllidae > Teleogryllus > Teleogryllus occipitalis. The sequence goes on from BLKR01001389.1 coordinate 59,939, forward strand.
GATTTATCGACAATGTTTTTAGAGCCTTACTCTTCTTACTCGCCTGGTTTTTATGGCGTTACAAAGTTATCAGACGTAACGCACGTGTTAAGATCCGTCCTTTCTGGTTGATTTATACGGAAAGTGATGCAAAGGAAATACTAATTCCAGAGAAAGGCAGCCCCAGAATGTTCACACATCCTAATTCTTTTTAGGCACCGGAAATAGCGGTCAGTCCATAAGAGCGATCGATTCACCGTGGCACACAGACACGCAGATGATCGCCAGAAGCTTTTAACCCACATGTGGACGCGGTGCGTGCGTGTTGCGTGGGCGCACGCGACTCGTCTCTCAGGGGAAGTACCGCAGGGCAGTGTCACTCTTGCCAACTTTATAAAACTCTTGCTGAATACGTAGGGATAAAATATGTATGTGGCGTGTTTTCGTGCGCGTATAAAGAACCCGAGCTGTATTATGCATGAGTTCCGTTTGAAAATGCACGCAATCAGTTGTACTCCGCACGCATCAACAAATGAACAAACGTGGATAAAAAACGATATACGTACGTTTTGAAAACATGTGTAGACGTCTGTGAGACATGTATGTCCGCAACGGTATTTACGGTAGATACAGATCTTTAACTTCTTTTTTTCAAACTGAAATTGAAAAATTAATGAAAATTTGTCATAATCTTTGAATTATCAAGGTAGGTTATTCCCATGATCTTCATATTAAATACATAAAAGATTTTAATACATACGTTTTTAATACAAAAATCATTTGCAAACCTAGGATTTTGGAGATCTAGAACTTCATTTTGCTCAGGTGATTAGATTGGTGTTGAAAAGTGAAGGTTTGTTTTACTGAGACTGCAAAACAGTGATTCAAAAAGCGAGACCTACGAGTAAATTACCTATAAAAATTTAAGGAAATTTGATGTGTTTGAAAAACCCGTCCGGCATGCCAAAAATGATTAATAGCATTAGATTGTTTATTAAATTAATTAATTATGTTGCATTACATTTCACGAAAATTTGATTTACAAACAAAAGACATAGGAGCAAATTTGAAAATATATGATGGCATTAAAAAGGCATTGCAAGTATATGAAGGCATATAAAGGCATTGCAAACGCAATTTTCTTTAACAGTCTCATCAAACGAATAAGACGCAATTTTATTGTTAGGGAAGACTTTTAATTTTTCGTTCCCTTCATATGCCACGTACAGTTTTACGGCTTTTGACGATAAATAAATAACAAAGAAATAGAAACCATGAACGTCTTTGAGTATGAATTTATCTGCAGCTCCTAATTGTAACTATTAAAATAAATCGTTTATTTGCAATTTTCATGAGCTACAAAAAGTCTCATAACTGGGGAATAATCATTAATCATAAATAAATGAAGACAAATATTCCCAAACCCCCCACAGTAACACGAACATTTTATGCAAATAAATTGTTTAAATGAAACAAAATTTATTTTTATGATTGTCTTCTTTTTTATTTTTGATAATTTGAATATTTTCATTAAAATGGACATAATATTGCAAAATAAATTAAGTGCTTGTAATTATGTGATGAATTATGTTATGGTGAATATCTAAGTTATGGTGAATATCAGAATTCTACAGTCCACTACACTCACACGTAGAGGTATGGGTAAATGTAAAACATTTTAATTACATATTCAGAAACCCTGTAAATGTTTAAGTGAACATCTATTGTTTTGAACCAGAATTTGTAAACCTCCCTCATTTCATTAGTCTTAGAGAAGACGTACTAAACGTCATGAAATAAGATTTCGGGGTTTTCGATTTACGTATGTTGCATTTTGTTGTACTTTTCTATTGTAACTTTTTTACAAATCTTACTTTTTTCTCCGATGATATCGTAGGGGCTCAGCTAGTTTCAACTAGTGTTGCTATATGACAAGACAGACACAGCCATACTTTTCAGAACCTCTATTTACCTTCCCATATCAAATCGGTGTCAACTCGATATTTAATTCCCTCCATCATAACGAAAGCGTTGATCTATTAACTCTCTGCAGCCTTTCCAGAACACAACAGCTTCGCCGAGTCCAGATACACAGAGGAGCCTGCCCGCTTCTCTCCAACAAAAAGCGCCACTAAACTCCGTAAACTCCAGCGCACTCCGGGGACATTCTCACGCCGCCTGCCGGGTGGTCGTGGCTCTGGCCGGCGCCGGCGCTGCAGTCGGGCACGCCTGCCGTCACTCGCTGGCACAACCCACCCCACACGAGGCTACGGCGACGTCAGAACATTTTATATGGGGGCATTTTAAAAGAAATTGTGTAGGTATATGCAGGGCTTGATTTCTGGCGGAACGTTCCGGAATGGCGTTCCGGTACATCGGTAATAATTATTAAATTACATATATAATTAAATATATAATTATTTCTATTAAATTAATAATTAATTTAGGGTGCATTCTGGGAACTAAAATTTTACAAATCAAGCGCTGGGTATATATATTTGGCATTTTGGGGCGATTGTTCGACTTTGTCGTCTAGCTAACGGTGTCCCCATTGCCTGGGGCTTAAAAAAGAAATATTTTAAAATCGAATTTATGATATTAAATATTTGATTTTGTTAGTTTCAATTTGTATTTTTCAATTATAAAAGTTTGTAATTAACAAATTCAAAGGACGTTTTATAATTTTTTTCTACTTTTTCTAGTAGAATGGTAGCTAAACTCAGGCAATCGTTGAAATATTGTATTTTAAAAGTACGGTAATTTTTAATATTATTACCTAAATACACAAACAATATCGTTTAAAATCCTACTTATAATCTTAAATAATGAGTTCAATAGGGGGAAGTTCCCCTCTGGATACATCGTGGTTCTATACTTGGAGAATAGAAACGGCACTAGTATACAATGAAGTATCAACACGCCTACAAATTAAATCTGAAATATCAATATCTCTAATATCGTTTTGTATCTGTAAAATAATTCAAATAAGAATTGAAATATGTATTTTACTTGGTTCTGAAACAATGCAAACTATGTTTATAATTTTTTATATTGACATAATTCATAATTATTTTCCATACATATCTTACTTTCTGCTCAGTTCAATAGATGGCAAAAAGTATTTCGTTCGGCTGTGATAAAAGTAATGAGGCTTGAATACGCTCCAGGAACGCTTTTGAGTTTATTCTCTACAAAGTTCAATTTTACCAAACGAGTATTTTGGGTCTTTTAAAGAGACAAATAGATCATTTTAGTCAATAATAGGGAAATACACATTTTCAGTCACAATAGATTTAGATAGTTGGCATTGTAAACTTGTGAAATGTGTTCATAATTCAGTTCGAATATTTACATAAGAAAAGTAAAGACATTTGACAATAAAAACGAGGTCTATACATAATTAAAGTAATCGTATATTATATCAGAATATTATATGAAGAATTCGTGGTAAAGCCACTCTGTGAATTCGGATGTTTGTTACAATTTGAATTCTAACCTGACAAAACTGTCCAAATAAAAGACTGTTGCCACAACTCCAGTGCCTCGCACGCCATTGAAACCACTGTTTCCTTCACCACCGCTTTTGTTATCACCCTTGGCGCCACGCCGCCCTGACCGGCTTCACCATCCCCACAGTCCCGTCATCGTCCCCCGTCGCCACCGTCGCTCTTATCGCCCCCGCCTCCATGCCGCGAAGTCCTGCCACCTCGCCCCATCACAGTCCCCGACGTTCCCAGTACCCCCGTCGCCCCTGGCACCTTCGGCGTCCCCAGCACCCCAGTCGCCCCTGGCACCTTCGACGATCCCAGCACCCCAGTCGCCCCTGGCACCTTCGACGATCCCAGCACCCCAGTCGCCCCTGGCACCTTCGACGATCCCAGCACCCCAGTCACCCCTGGTACCTTCGACGACCCCTGCACCCCAGTCACCCCTGGCACCTTCGACGACCCCTGCACCCCAGTAGCCCCTTGCACCTTCGACGACCCCTGCACCCCAGACGTCGACTCCGGTACCCCTAACGTCCCATCATCCCGTCACTCCGTGTCCCGTCGTCCCGTCAACTCTCGTTGTCCTGTCGCCTCGTAGCCACCCTCTCTCCGTGACCCCGCCACATCATTCCCTCGTCACCCCGTCGCCTCGTCGGGTCGTCCCGACATTCCATCACCGCTTTGCCCTGATCGCGCCGTTGCCTCCGTTCCCACCCCGTTGCCTCCGGGTGGTGGCCATCTCCGAGGCGAGCGGAGAGAGTGCCCTGGGAGAGAGTGTTGGAGTAGCCGGATAAGCCACCCGGCGCTATCGGTGCAGCTAATGCATCCGCCTAATGCTGCAGGCGCCTCCAGCCATGACAACAGCGGCCTTCCGCGCCCTGCACGCCGTCACTGCCCCAGACGAGGAGAAACCCCACCACGCGAAGAAGCTCGCGGTTAGTGCTGAAACGAGTTCACTTCATTTAGAACTTACAATACTGTATAGATAGTTTTCTTATTGCTGCCTAGAATATTGCAGATTAATTATGTTTTCTTGAAAACGAAACTTACAAACTACATAGGCCTTTGTAGGATAATACTATGCAAATTTAAACCTTGGTAAAAAAATGCAATGACATTTCAAAAAAGTAACACACAAAAAAGTAACATATTTACGACGTACAATAGATATATACAATAATATATTCGTACAATAGATATTTTTATTTCATTCTAGTGAACCCGGCAATGCTTCGCTATTGCATTGTATTACAATTCAGAAGCTACTGGTCACGTGATGGTTAATTACGTTTTACGCTACGCTCTACAAAATTTTAATAGATGAAAGACTTTCTCGCGAATATGGATTTGTTCCATGTCCTGGTTTGGACATGGTTGTCAAGTATCCTATTGTTAAAATGCTCTCTTTCAAGTTTGAGCATGCATTAGCTATGACACTGACTTAGAGAAATTTGATTTACTTGTCCGAGATAACGTTGAAGTAGTAATTCCCACCGATATTTCGCAATCGTAGGGACAGAATATGCAGCAAAGACGCGCTTAATACTTGAGGGTGGGGCGCGTTGCATAGACGCGTAGCATAATCGCATAAAATAATCAACAACGCCCCCATTTTACGTCCATGGGCGACAATCATACACCATTCCCACTGTTCTATGCTTATATTCTTTGCAGAAGTGCAAGCAATAAGTTTACTAAGTTTTAACGCAATCGAATGAATGTTTTGGCAGTGCACAAATTACAAACAAACATTGATTTGTATTTATTAGAAGTGGTTCTAGTTTTCGAAATTCGATTATTGTAACAGGCCATTCTGTCACTCTAATTGCCTCCACAACCACTGATAAGCACTGCAGTATGATGGAATCTACTGGTCGGCTGTCTGGCCATTCACGTGTGCATTCTAATCAGAATTAACTGTGAAGTTTAAGCGATGTTCCTACTACAGTCAGCAAGCCAAGGAAGTTGGGGAAATGATGTTTTGATTTAATACTTACTGATTCATTTGCTTGAAATATTTAGGAAGTTTTCAGGTATTTTTCATTAAAATAAGAAATTATTTATATTTTCTATTATTAATACAGAGGTTTGTCGTAGCCACGATGATATATGAAGGATTGGACAGAGTTCTACCAGATACTTTATAATTAATAGCACGAAAATCATTACAGAACTATGAAGTAAAATATGGTTATACAATAAATGAATAACCACTCTCACGGTGTAAAATATTTTAATAGTTGAATTTCTTGAAGGAATGTAAGAAAATAAAATTATTAAAGAAAAGCATTTTCAGCAATATTAAAAATGTACGTGCATGATTAATTTAAATTACAGAAAAAAATAGTCATTACTATATGTCAGTGCGTGTTTGTCTCTCGAAGTCATTATACAGTCACAATCTAGCCAACTCACTGAAAGTAGAGATGAGACACAAAGGTAGATGATAATACAGAGAGACAGATGGCGTGATCATTGTTGACATATCTATTTTACGCCTCTGGAATCAGAATAAACAGCGCACTTCCTGCTTAATTACGAAGATTGCAGTTGTTTGTCGCATGACTCAGAAAAGTTCTAGTTGCTTTTACATGATATAATGTTATAAACAGGATGATTATACCTGTCATTATATCCATCATCAGACGAAGGCAGCAGCAAATTACTTCCATTAAGATTCAACTTCTTGCAATTGCTGGGTAGCTTATGTACTACCTTCCACCTCCCTAAAAGCATAGTTAATACGATGTCTGTGGGAAGATTAGATAATTAGAAAGCTTCAATTATTGTTGTTAATGCATCAGGAACAGAACATCAAGATGCATGTACTCCTTTAATGGAAACGAAATGGAAATCGGAATGTAGACTCTTTTGTAAATAGGTTTAGTGATTAAATTAAAAAAATCTGAATCTTTCATGGACCCCAAGGAACAAACTATAAATGCTCTATAATTTTTAAAAAAATTTCTTCTTTCAAAAAGTTTCGTTTCAAAATGATTAAAGCAATAAACATCCACGAGAAGACAAATGTTTGTTATTATCGATTTTGTATCTGTACATGTTAATTATGAAAACTGTTTTTTTATTATTTTCACTCACATATATTCTTCACATTATAATGATTTACATCAATGGAAATGATTTATATTTCTAGTATACAAATGGTGTTTTCATTCCAGATTGAACAAAAAAAATGTTCGCAGACAGGGACCTGATTAGAAAAAGTAGACAATATGTAAACAAAAATAATAAAAATCAACAAATTTACAAAAAATATTAAAAAATGATAACTTTTGAAAATTACTACTGGTCTCCGTAGGTGTTAAAACGTACTACCTAATGTTTATGGCATTGCATTGCAAGGCAGAGCAGTATAGTTTGCGGTTGTCCGAGGAACATTCTTTAAATAAATCTTCTTCTTCTTTTCTGCGAGTGGAACTACACCATGCGGCACCCAAGCTTCCATCTTCTTCTATCTTGCCAATCATCATCTTCGATGTGACGATCTCTCATTGTCTGTCGCACACCGGCATACCACGTGAGTCTTGGTCTACCTCTCTTTCTGTGCATTGGCACCTGCCACCTCCAAGTTTTTAATGGCCATCTTTCCTCCGGCATTCTTCTAAGGTGACCATACCATTTTAACCTTCTCCCTTCTATTGTATCCATTATATCCGACATGACACCCATTTGCTGCTTTATATTTTCATTCCTGATTCTTTCCATTAACGTTACACTACAGCTGCGTTTCCAAAACTCCATTTCCATAGCCTTTAACTTTTTCTCATTACTTTTTGAGATCTCCCACAACTCAGCACCATACAGTGATATACTTTCCACAATTGCTTTATAAATTCTAATTTTCACTTTATTAGAAATATTTTTATTCCATATTATTGAATGCAATTGCCGAATAGCAGATTTTCCTTGCCGAATGCGATGTTTAATTTCCTCTCCACTGCCCCCTTGGTCTGTTAAAATTGTTCCTAAATACTTATACGTCTGACAACACTTAACAACCGAGCCATCCTCCATTACTAAATCTTTTCCTGTCCCTCCTACCACCATGTACTCTGTCTTCTTAAAATTGATTTTCAAGCCCCATTTTCCATATTCCTCATTTAATTTCCTTAACATATAATGTGCATCGTCTTCATCCTCTGCGAATATCACTTGGTCATCTGCAAAATTTAGTGAATATAATGTGACCATCCGTTTTGCCGAGGTCTCGGAAAACGGAGCACATCAATATTCAAGAATAAGATAAGCTGTTTGAACGCGCGCCAACGCGCATGAATACAATCCGAAAATGGAAACTACGAACTATATCCGTAAGAGAGCGTCTCGGTAGTGTATGCGACACCGGTAGTCGGGAGAAAGAAAGCTTTCTTTTCTGAAGTAACAGCTGGAGAGTGAGGACCTACCGATCACGAGAAGGCGGCACCTCGTACTGCTACGGACTTCAGGACTGCATCTACGATAAAAACTCTTCAAGACATTCGAGGAGGTAATTATCATATTACAATGCATTAAAACAATTCATCAGGAAAGGGATGAAAGTATAAGTGACGCATTTAAAATCTTTGTAAGAGAGAGGAGTGTGAATAGCATGAAACTAACGAGGCCATTCATTTCTTTTCTTTGCAGTTTTTTTTATTTTTATATTTATTCTTCTTATACAATAGACTCAGTTGTCGTATTGTAGATTCTTTTAAATATGGAATTAAAAGCTAGTTACATTCTATAAAAGAATACGAAAAGAGTATCAACGGAAAACGAGACGGAGGCCACATCGTGAGTTGAACAACGGTACTGGAAAGGGGCGACCGTGCGGTTCTGCAGAGGGGCGGCTTTGCTCCCGACCGAGCTGCAAGGACAAGGACATCGAGCGATTGGAAGAGTCGACGCCGCAGATTTCTCTACGCCGTGAGAAGACACAGTAAGGTCGTGCCAACTTGAACAATTTGTAGATATTAGAAGGAATAATTTGTTTCGGAAAGAAAGTATTAGTACAGGTTCTTTATACCGATATTCTGTGAAAAATAGAATCAATCTTTTCTTTCAAGAAAAACTTAGCTAATTGTAAAGTTGCAACTAGGAAATTTACGACTGGAATGATTAGGCAAAGTTTTAAGTATTCTTTGAAATTGATTTAAATGAGAGAAAGGAAACAGTGTAGTTAATTATTAAGAGTGTAAGTTGTTTTCTTTTTTTCAGCAAGACAAAATTCTTGTATATGTAAAGTGTTTTATGTTCATTTACTGTAACAGCAATTTAATTAGAATATACTTAAGTAAGTGGAAAGTGATTCGACTTGAGTTTCTGTGTAAGTGCATTCAATCCACAACGGCCCACATGACCCTGATCCCCGCTATTCTAATTGTATTTTTTTATTTTGCGCCCACCTTGAAAACCCATTCTGAGCTAGCCGGCAGAGGGGTGGGTCGCAATAACATATAGTCATTCAATTTTATTCCCATCCTTTCACATTTTATCTTCCAGTTTTTTAGAGCTTCTCCTAGATATATTTTGAAGAGAGTTGGTGCAATACAACACCCCTGTCTTAGCCCTTTATTTATTTTGATTTCTTTTGATATGCTATTTCCTAATTTGACATACGCGATATTGTACGTATATAACTCTCTAATGGCCTTAATATATACGCTATTAATATGGTGGTTTTCCATGGCCATCCACAATTTTGAAAGGGGGACACTGTCGTACGCCTTTTGCAAGTCAATATAGACTAGATGTGTCTCAAAGTTATGCGCCAGCCGCTTATCTGTAACTTGTCGGATGGTAAATATATTATCTGTGCAGGATCTACCAGCACGAAAACCACTCTGTTCTTCCATTTCATTTATTTCATTTTCCAATCTGTTTTTAATAATTTTACCATATATTTTACCAAGGGAACTCAGGACAGTTATACCACGGTAATTGGAGCAGTCCTCTTTATCTCCTTTTTTAAATATATTGGAGATGTAACCCACTTTAAAGACTTCAGGTATCACACGGCCCCTGAGACATGCATTAAATAATTCTGAAAGCTGTTCAAACAACACCGATGGAGCTGATTTTATTAGTTCTATATTTATCCCACCGGGTCCGGGAGCTTTACCGCTTTTGAAACTTTTCACCACTTTCTCAACTTCAGTTGCTGATATATCTTCTACCGGATTGTCAGATGTATCTTTCAGCTGATATAGAGTGCGGTATTCTGCACGGTGTTCCTGCAAAAGTTCTTTGTAATACTTTGCCCAGTTTTCTAAGCTTATAAGCTGCAAATGTCCATATCTCACTTCATTTGTTCTCAGTTGTTTCAACACTTTCCATGCCTCCCGTGATCTTGAGCTTCCAATGGTGTTACTGATTTCTTGACACTTGATGTCCCACATATCATTTTTGGCTTTTATAATCTCCTTTTTTACTTCTCTACATATTCGTGTGTAAGTTTTTCTGTCTTCTAGATCATGGGTCGTCAGCCACTTTTGATAGGCGTTTTTCTTCTCCCGTACCCTTTCAGCAAATTTGTCATTCCACCAATACGTCCCGGTTCTCTGCTGCTTCCTTTCAATTTTCCCCAAACTTTCATATGCCGCTTCATGTATGTACTTTGTTATATCTCTGTACATTGCTTTTGGAGAGGAGTCATCCACAATTTGCAACTTCCCACTGAGCCTTAGCTTATACAAGAACAGGATTGATGGGTCTTCTAGTAAACTCAGTTTGTACTTAATATCTTCGCCTTTTCTTCTAGAGTCTTGTTCTTTTATTTGATTTTTTACTTTTCCATTTTGGAAGGGGAAAAGACATTTGGCTCGCAAAAGGAAGTGGTCAGATCCGCACTCTGCACCTCTATAAACTCTACATTCCTCCACTCTGGTCTTATTACTCTGTTTACCAATAATGTAATCAATTATAGAGTATAATTTCCTTGATGGTTGAGACCAGGTATATTTATGGATATTTTTGTGCTGAAAAAAACCATTCCATATCTTCAATTCATATTGCTCGCACACATCTATCAGTCTTTCCCCATTCCCGTTCTTTACATCTTCTCCAAATTTCCCTACAACATTTCTTCTATATTGTCTTCCTACTTTTCCATTAAAGTCGCCCATTAAATATATTTCCTTCCTGTTTCCAATTTGGTCCAGAAGGTTCGTCAAGTTGGTAAAAAATTCAAATTTTTCGGTATCAGTTGCACTGTCCGTAGGCGCATAGGCGGCAATTACGATCATATCGTACCCTTTCAGACGCAGATCAACTCGTAGTAGGTTTTCATTTATACCATCCCATTTTTTTATATGATGTTTTAAAGATTTTCGTATGGCAATGGATACTCCTTTCTTTGCTCTGTTTTCTTTATTTACTCCGCTGTATATGTGAACGTAATTTTGAATCTCTTCCAAACCCTTCCCTTTCTTTTTAGTTTCAGATAGGGCAGCAACATCTAAATTTAACCTGTCTAATTCTCTAAAAACGTCGGATTCCTTTGTGCCTTGCACATTCCAAGTTCCAAAATTCATATACCTATTTCGAAGGCCAAGTCGTCGTCGTAGACTAGCATGATTCCGGGGCTTATTGCTTGGGACTCGTGCATGTTGAGTTTTTTCTGAGCGATGGGGTGCAGGCCCAACATCTCAACCCCCAACTTGGAGGACCAGGGATTTATTTTCGAGGTTTCCTTCCTCTAACCTTTTTGATGAAACATCATCATCTGCAAGGTAGCAGTTTTTTGAGAAAAGAGGTATCAAAGTCTTCCGCCTCTTCTGTCGTTGGAGAGCTGTCAAGCATCTCTTCCTTCTTCAGAGCCGTTGCCGACCTCTTCTTCCTCTTCGCTGGTTTTGGTCCACCCCGGGTATTTAATTTCCCCGGTACCCACCAGATACGTCTGGCCGGGCTTCCCCCTATCCGCCACCTGGGGAGGCGCCCGCTGGGGGACCAGCAACCCCACACGGGCTTTAAATAAATAAATAAATAAATAAATAGATATAAAAATACATAAATAAAACAATGCCTCATAATGGCTGCATTTAAAAACAATGTTCAACAAAGAGAAAAATTCAAAAGAATTTCATAGTTCATTATTCTATCTTATGACCGTTCAACAATGAAATTCTCAAATTTCCATCACTGCATTGTTCCTCAAGACAGTGTAGGAAGTCATATAAAATTAAAGTTAAAACGTTCGTTCAAATTTATTGCACTCTTTTTTTAAATTTTTCTTTCATGTCAAGTATTAGAAACTAGTGGTGCTACAGAATGACACAGACTTTCTCGTTCTAGTTAATTATCTAAGCTGTTTCGTCTGATTTTCGGTTTTGTCCACATTTCTCCTCCCGGCTGGTTCCTACCGTCATCAAACATAATTAGTCGCAATTTATTAATTTTTCGGCCCTACCTCCCGTCAACGAGTTGACGAGTAGATGAGCGGATGCGAGAGCGATTGAATTTGAGGCATTATAATGGACAACTTATGCTACGCGTTTGACGCCCATACGTGTGGCGCAATCATACCACAAAAACATCAACTGCCAGCGATACTGAACGCGTGGTGATTCGTTGGAAGGAAAGTTGCTCTAAGGTTGAGTTTGAAGGGCATCAATCAATATTTTAACACATGTGCAGTTGAATCATTCATTGGAGTTATGGGTTCTTCAACTACTAAGATGTTTCAAGCCCATGAATTGTGATCTGATGAGTGAACTACAGCTATAACGATGATGTTAATGAGGAGTAAATAATGATGAGTTAATGGTGGAATGATAAATAGTGGAAAAGAAAATGCTCCGAGAAAACCTGCAGAAAACTCGTTTTAGACACCACAAATTCCACGTATATGGTGTGTTGCTCCTTTTCTATACGGTTCAACTGTAGCTAAGGATAACTCCGTGTCCCACTTGATCGACCGGAAGCTCGAATCGCTTGAGGAGTAATTTTAAAGTGTGTGTGTGTGTGTGTGTGTGTGTGTTTTCTTGGATTTGGAATTATCGACGTAGCAAGACAGCACACGACAAAGACACATATGAACATTTGCTACTCATAAACCATTAAGGTGGTCAAGATCTTTTGTTAATAGTGTATTTTAATGCTATTTAATTAATCATACGTATTAAAAGTATGACGTAATGATGTGCCTCACTAATGGAAAAGGTGTTACAAATTATACATTTCTTTCAATTTCAACAAATTGTCTTTCATGTGTTAATAAAGTTATGTAAATAACGAATGCGAATAACTACGTTGAATTCAGCCGCTGACTGGAGGAGAATTCGAACGGTCTTTTGCGCTGATTGGTAATTTTTCGCGGTTCCTATGATTAATGTGAGTTACCGAGAATTAAACGCGAACGACCGAGAAATTCATTAACAACGGGCCACGGGCTGCGCACGTTCTTTCCTTCTTCTTCCCGTACCCAGATCCACCCTTATGCTTTATAATACCAAACATGTCAGGAGACCAGACGCGATTTTAGACTTAACTTGTGCTCGACTGGTCTCCCGACCTGTATGGTAGTAGAAAATCCGGCGGGGCGACGTTCCAAATTTTGCATTAGATCTGAAACTAACCAGTGAACGAAGTAGCTCACGCGTTGATGCCCACCTAAGAGCCTCCTGTGCGCGGAGGCGCTGTGAGGCGCGGGCGGCCGCGTGGGCGGGGGCGGGGCGGCGAGGGCAGCGCAGAGCAGCGGTCGTACGAGGCGCGTTGCGCTGTGACGGGGCGACGCGGGGGGCGCGTCGTTGGGTGAGCGCGCATGACAGCCACGCGACAACGCGACTCGTGTCGCCCGCCACCCGAACGCAGTAGGCGCAAATATCAGTAATAAAGATATTAATAATTAAGATAATAATAATAATTATAAATATAATAATAATGACAATAATAACGATAATAATAATAATGACAATAATAACAATGATAATAATAATTATAATATTTATGTATTTATTTATTTTACGTCAAAAACAGTTAAAAACTGTGTAGCGTGCTATGGGGAGTGAATTCTGTGCACGTTTTCAAAATTCTGTAATCCCTACCTTAAGCCTTATACTACTTAACTTTTAATACAGAAAAAGTGAGGCTCTTTTGCCAGGTTTGTTAACAAAACTATTTGCTCCGATGTAATAAAATCTAATTTCAAAAGTAAACCAGTAATAAATTTGGGCTCTTATCCCTCATCATGTCCTTCGTCAAGGAATAATAATGATAACAATAATAATAATAATAAAAACAACAGCAACAATAATAACAAATAGTAGCAACAACAACAATAACGATAATAATAATGATAATAATGATAATAATAATGATAATAATAATAATAATAATAATAATAATAATAATAATAATAATAATAATAATAATAATAATAATAATAGTGTAGCAAGAAGCATTGCCAAGAAAACTATGCACGGGGCGCAGAATAACAAAGACACTGAACATCTTATGCTGCTAAACATGAAATGTGGAACATAAAAAAGTTAAAGAAATCGTGGAGAGACACTCCAATCTACGGACAGTATCTAGAAAAAATCACAAGGTGCAAATCAATAAAGATCAATCATTTATGTGACTTAAAAGGGGAAGAATGAAATCAGAATCGGAAGCAGTTTTCATAGTTGCCCAAGATCAGGCGTTGAGAACTCGACATATGATAAAGCGATTCTTAAAATTTCCCAAGATTATAAATGCCGCATTTGCCAGGAACAAGTAGAAATCATTGATCATATCGTCTCACCTTATCCAATTCTAGAAAAGACCGAATACTTGAAAAGACACGACAGAGCGTGTTGTTACCTCCACTGGTAGGTCTGTACCGCTCTCGAAGTTCCAAACACATGCCCCAAGTGGTTCAAATACTCACCAAAACCGGTGACCTGTGTTGAACTCTATACAATATTGTATGACCAACAAATTCAAACGGATTGAACGATAACGGCGAACAATTAGGGGGTACATACAGTTATCCAAGATTTGAAGAAAAAAATCGTGTCTACTTGTAGATGTTGCCGTGCCTTGATATCAAAATGTCACCAAGGAAGCAGAGAAACGTCTTAAATACAAGAGTTTGGAAATCGAGATCAGCTGAATGTGGGGCGTAAAAGCAAAGGTCAAACCGATAGGCATATGAGCTTTGGAGTTTTTTCCACAAAATTTGTGTAAAAACTTGGCTAAACTTCTCGGTCAAGTGCAAGAAATTGGTTTATTTGTAACAGACCACATTTTGCGCAAAGTATTGTAGATGAAGTAATGAGTAATCTACATGTGAAGTCTGAATATGAAGAGAGCTTGACTGTGCGATATTTCTTCTGAATATTTTTTCGCACTTACAAAATAAAATAAAATATAATAAAATATAAGTGAAATAATAATAATAATAATAATAATAATAATAATAATAATAATAACCAAATAAACCAAAGAAAAGAAGTGAAAAAATTCTAAAATATCAACCTCAGGCAAATGAGATAAAGGAAATGTGGAGCGCCGTGGAAATGGTGACGATTGTACCAATAATTCTAGGCGCCACTGGTGAAATTCCTAAGTTCCTACATGAATCCCTGGCTGAACTGCAACAAAAGGGGTTTTACATACAGATGCAGAAGGTTGTCATACTAGACACATGTAACATCATGAGGAAGTTTCTGATCATTGATGGTTGATCCAGTGCTGATGACAGTTGGAACGTGTATCTCTTGTTCATGGTAACCTAGATGCACGAGTGGAAACAAGTTAAAATGTGATAGTGATAATAATAATAATAATAATAATAATAATAATAATAATAATAACTACGTTAGGAACGAAACACTTTGTTTTATGGGTCGAGGCGACGTTCGGCCCATCGTGTGTGGCCAGTCCCCGCGCGTGTCAGCGCCGTATCGCCCGCCGGAATGCCAGCCAGGCCGCTCGTAACTAACGGTGCGGGCGCTGATAGTACGCACGACCCGCACCCTGCACTTTCCCCCGAATGCCTCCTCTCCGCCCCTACCCAGCCCCAGCTCCTGCTCCGTCCCTGGCCGACCCTTGCCCCCGCTCCTGCAACCGTCCTCTCCCCTGCCCCTGATCCCGTCCCTACACTGTCTCTACCACCAAACCTGCCTCCGACCATGCTCACGTTCCCGTTCCTCCCCCTGCCCGCCCCGCACCCACCTCGATTCCAGGCCCTATCCCCGCCCCTCTCTCTCTTTTCCTCTACCCTCTCTCTTCCCTTGCCATCAACCCTGTCCCCGCTCCAGCTCTTCCCCCGACCCCTCGTCGCCGCTCGTCCCTGCCTCCGCCTCTGTCCCCGCCTCTTCCCCTAATCCTGCCCGCCCCTGCCCAAGCCCCTACCCCGACCCTGAGCTCGCCCCTACTCTAGCCCCTTCCCCCGCCCCCGGTCTTCCTTTGTCCTCACCAATTCCCCCCGCTGCCCCGCTCCTTCCCCCCCCCTCTCCACGCATCTACTCTGCCCCGTCCCCGCTCCTCCCTACGACCCTGCACTCGCCCCTACCCTCGGCCCTGTTTCCGCCCCTGCCCCCTCCGTCGGCCTACACTCCCTGTCCCCGACCGTTTGCGCCTCCGCCCCCGCCCCAAGCGATGGAATCAAAGCGCCGGCAACGGATTTGTTTGTGGCGACGGAGGGAGCATCTGATGTTGCGTCGTGGCAGCTGAGTAACCCACTGGCCGAGAGGTGCCCAAAGGAAGATAATGCGGTTTCGTGAGGTAATGGACTCATTCCGGTGTGGCTAGGTCACGGAAAGGCACAGTTATAATAGTAATGCTTCGTACACGCATACCTTTTAGGTCATGTAAGTGACAGTCATGATGAACATTATTACTTATCTCTAGGCCTAAATCTTATTATCCCTGTCTTTGCAAAATGTATAGATTTGTTAAGTTTCTTTAGACCCCTTTTTATACAACAATTAACAACTACTGGTGCGGTCATCAACTCTATGGAGGACTGAAATAATGAGATAAAATAGAAATTTACAGGAACGTTATGTTCGGAATCTCAATGTTGCAAGTTAAAAGAGCATGCTCCAACACAAGTTTCCATTTAATAATGCATATAATGATAAGAATTCAATATTTCTCAACATTCACGTCCCAGAACCCCAACTCTTCAGTGCCACTCGTTCGTTGGTAGTGAACTAAATCTATATGTAAGGTCAAAAGTACTTTTTAAATACACTATAGATCATGATTACCAAATTTTAATTTTAATCAAACATTGTCGGTTGTAATCGGATTTTAACAACTGAATTACAGAGAACACTGGAATAGAAAAATATAATGATGGATTTTATTATTTATCAGGCCAACTGTGGGAAAAAGTACGATTAAATAAGTAAGAGTTCATTCACTTCAACATGTACTGCGCAAGAAGCTGAAAAGATAGTTTGGTACGACAAGGAACCAGCGAAGACCTCGAGTGCTGCGACTGCTCTCGATTGTGGCTTCCGGGTATCGCCATCCAACCAATTCCCAGAACCTCCTGTCGACCGCCTTTCCCACTCGCAAGCGTCTCCATATACACATTAACACTCCTCGTCCCAGGGAACACGTCTCGCGGTTGAAAGACGTTTTTGTCGTCGCGTTTTAAAAACGTAAACGAAAAGAGTGCTCCTAGAGCAGCGCTCCCAGCAGGTCTCGTCACACGTGTGAAGGGTGGCTGCGAGAGTGGCGCCCTCTGCGGTGGCGGGGGCGGAAAGGGCCTCTTGCGCTGGGATTCCACGGAGGTCGTGACCCTGCCCCGACACCCGACTGCAGAGGCGATCTCGTCAAGGGCTAAAGGAGTAAGGGCTCAGAAAATTTTTACTTTGGGTATAATTAAAATTATTCCCAATTATTCCCCCACCTTCAACGTGACGCGCTTGTCTCAAATTGTTCTATCGTTCAAGTAAACCACATGACTTGTTTTTGTATTACTAAATACAGGATGATGAATGCGAGAGTATTAATGTTTCTAGCCAACAAAAACTTTGTTGTTTATATAATGGTTTGTCTACACGGTTTTCAGTACATTATCTTTCATCTTGATCTCGGAGTCACAGAGCGAATGTTTCTCGAAGCGCAACAGAAACCATGACATTTAGCACAGCTCATGTAAACACTGAGGGAAAAAGAGAATGTATTGAGGGGAAAGCAGCTACCCTAGCGATGCCTCCAGCAGTTGTCTGGCCATGACTCGAATCCCGCTCGTTGGGCAGACTTCCATTAATACGTTGACTTAATCGTTTTTAACTACTAAATAATGAGACAAAAATATTAAGAGATTCACTAACTTCGAAGCCTCTGGGATGGCTCATGGGCAGCGTAGTAGCTTCCCGTGCTCTGGTTCCGGGTTCGATTTCCGGTCGAGGCAAAAATAGAGTTGTAGCTTTCATTTAAAATCGTTCCAGTTTCTGTAGCTGTGTGAAAACGAAAACCTCAAACAGACGGTTTTTGCTAGTTACGATGAAGAAAATACGTCATAAAATTATCCGGGATATAAGAGGTAGAGGAAGAATACGTCATGTTTGCCTCATGTCGCTCTCTCCCCCAAGCATGGGAATTTAACTAGGCTCAGGCATGGGGGACACCGGTAGCTGGTGAAGTCGGACTACGGTGAAGTCGGGCCGGTGAAGTCGGACCACCCAATAACGCCAAATACATACATACATTAAAACTATTTATTTTTCGCTTCGTTATTGCTATTCTCGGAGAATTGTCAGAGCCTTTGTAGGAGGATGAATGAAATGAAAACCCTAAAAAGCCATGAAATTCCTTGATATCCTTACCATAATGACAGGACACTATTTATACCTGAATCTTTAGTGGATGGATCAGTAAAAAAGCCAATTTCATAAGGGCGTATTTTATGTAATTTGCGAACATTTGCACTCGTGGATCAAGTACTAAACCTTCAGCAGGAAATGCCACATTCGCTCGATTTTAGTGTGAAAGGTTTGGGTTACTTTTTAACTCTGCTTGAAATGATAAATGGATTGTTAATGGATCTAATCATGAATCATCGTAGGCAATGTATAAGGAATAAACGTTGAAATCTTTTGACTTACGGGGTTTTGCTGATTCATGGTAATATTCGATCCGTTGCGACAATTCAGGATATAAAATTTCAATGACAAAACACATTCACTGCATTAGTGACATCGGGACAAGATGGTTTATAACTTTTCGAACCACCCTCAGGCGGTAGAAAGTAAGAATTGGCAATTTGACGAAGATAAACAATGCAGTATACCAGATGACTACTGTCGAAATAAAATCAATCTTTTTTTAAGAGATATCACGCATCTCCGAAATGAAGCTCCGGTTGATCTGATCGGCAGTTTTCGTGGCTTCTTCAATCAATAACAGGCGAATTCCGGAGCAGTACTCTAACAAACGAGCCACAGATTGCGTGCAAACACGATCTTTCCTTCTTCATCCTTGTACCGCCACCCCATCCCCATACACCCACACTTAAAAGCACTATATTACCATACATATCAGGAGGCCGGTCTGATTAACTCACTTGTTTCAGTACATTTCGAACATCAAGGGAATGAGCGCACTAATGGAAGAAGGGACACGGCGGCCGAGGCAAGGATCCTACGTAGTCTGTGGCTCGTTGCTTAGAGCACAGCTCCAGCATCCGCTTTGAAATGATCTGACAAAATGGTAAGACATAGCCGATCAGAGATCAGCCAGACTCTAGAATTCTCTCTAGGTCAATGGCATCGCCATCCATCAATGGATTTAAACGTGACAAATGTCGCAAATCCATCTATGGATTTAACACAGGAGTGGGTAACCTTTTAGACACCGAGCGCCAATATTTTTCACATACGAATTCAGATGGGCCATACGACTCAAGCACTTTCTCTAACATGTAAAGTTTATGGCAGTGGTTGGAAAATAGAGATAAGAGTAAAATCCACTTGGCTTAAGGGAGGAAAAGAAATGGCTGAATCACGTAACAAAGTTATTGAATATACTGAGGTTGAAAAGACACACGTTCATTAAATCACCAATTCACAATAGTGAGAAATGTATTTTTGGACGAGGGACTGATTGCTGCAGAGCTAGTGGTGTTATAATTAGCTACCGGAGCGTCTCGTACAGTGAAGATAACTCTGGACCAAGGCATTGGGATGGGGGGGGGGAGATGGAATGAGAGTTCTGACCGAGATGACCGAGATGGAGCACAGAGAGCGAGATCAGGTTTGAAATTGGAGTAATATCCTCTTGCAACGACGATGTGCCTCTTCTAATCATCTAAGACGCGACGTAAGGCGCATGCGTAACAGGTTGGTCACCTTAAGAGGTCGGGACTCCAAGCTTACGGCTTGATGTTTATTAAGCTTCAGTTGCGAACCCGTAAGTACACAAACTGGACAGTTTTCTTCGTTATGTAAGTCATAAGTTCAAACATAATCATTGATTTATTTTAGATGATTGATTGATTTTTTCATGTTTCCGGGCGCGTCAACTGCTTTGGTCATTAGTACCGTTAGTGTAGTGCATGTTTTTTTCTCTGGAGATGGCGGTGATCTTCCCCCTCTGGATGGCGAGATCCGGCGCCGACCTACCGTCGGCTACTGGGGTTTCCTCCTAACCAGGATTCTCCCACCAGCGGGGCACCGCCCCAACCGGGACAAGCTCTAAGCTTCCGACCGGTCTCCTGGAATATGTGGTAGTATAGTGCATGTTAGTGTATGTGTGTGTGTAAAGGGAGAGGATAGGACAAGGAAGAGGAAGGAAAGATTGCGCGTGGTCCGTGGCCCGTTTGGTAGGGTACTGCTCCGGCATTCACCTGGTGTTGATCGGAGAAACCACGGGAAACTACCGATCAGAGCAGCCAGCCGCTAGAATTCTTTTCCAGACAGCGAAACTACTAACTGAAAAGCTAGTGTCGAAAATTCTGCCGCCGTCAGGATTCGAACCTAGGACCTCCCGGTCAAAGGCGCTACAGTGACATCAGTTGACGTACTGAGCTACCGCTCCCGGTATTTATTTTACACTATAGATATACTGCGACGAAGAAAACCTTCCAAGTCGAGGTTGCATTGCGAGGCATAGGGAAGAGTTACCTTTCTAACTGTCCGTTTTCTCTTCGACTGACCAATCGCCCACAAGTTTGCGTGCTTTGGGGCGATGTGAGACCGACTGGAATTACGCAATGTTCTATTGATGCCATGCGATTACCGCTTTCTGCGTACGCCGCAGTCTTGTTGGAACATCATGAACTGTTACCGATTCCGAACGTGTGGGGATATCACACTGAACGACGGAGAGAAAGAATAAGCTTAGTGTCCAAGGACAGACGCTGTCTATGGAGAGTTACAACTGTTCACAATTAAAATTTCAGCGTGTGCGTAGAGAAACGATTTTTTCTGCCCAGTTCAGCAACAGTTAGAAGTTTAGTTTACGATCTGATATTATTCAAGCAGTCACAAAAAATAGAGAAGCTTGTATTTTGAAATAAAGCTACGGCGGACTTGGACTTGTCTCAAATATGAGAAGAGTACCTTACCAACTGAACATTGGGTAGTCACGGTTTTGAAACCTGGAAAATTAGAAAATCCAAACACTTAAGAATGATTGCTTTGATTTATTTATTATTTTTAGTTAATTTGTAATAATTAAGTTATTTACCGTCAAAAAAACATATACTACGTGACGTAGGTTATGAGGGAATGTAATCTGCCCATCTTTTCTTGAGATTCGATATCACTACCATCACTTTTTTCTACAGATAGTGTAGTTATGAATGTATGTATCAACACGTTTTTGGCAAAATTTGGTAAGAAAAAACGTTGAGTGAATGTGCCGAGGAATGGTTCAGCTGCAACTCGGTTGTGGAAGACTCGTTGGCGAGGGCTTCTGAAGCGAGCTGGGCGGCGGGCGGCGGCGGGCGATCGAACGCACACAAGGGGCGTGCGGTGAAGGGCCCTCGCCCTTCGGAGGGCGGCGTCGCGTCGCCAGGAAAAACGCAAATGGGCGCCGGCTGCGTCGCGACGGCGGGGCCCTTCCAGTCGATTGGCGCTCGCCACTTTTGTCGCCACTCGCGTCGAGGGCCGCCCCGCGGCGATTGTTCGCTCCGTGGCGCGCACCTTCCGCTCGCCCCGCCACGCCCCGCCACTCCCCGCCACGCCCCGCCCCTCCCCGCCACGCCCTTTGCATGCGCCTAGCAGCTGAGGCTGCTTGCTGCGCGCTGGCCATTTGGCTGCCGTTCGGCAACGTATTGTTACTTTGTTTTCGCAGAGATTTATTAGCGGTATAATTTTTTTCGACAGATCACGGGTTTTTGTTAGTCAAAGTAGTCAGTGCAGAAGAAGAATAACATTTAAAAATCTCCATTTTTAAAAAAAAAAGTTAAATTGTAAAAAAATGTTAAATTTAAAAAATTAAAATTGTTAAAATTAAAAAATATGATTAGTCTATTTTTACTGGTTAAAACTCATCAGAAGTCCATCATCAGTCCATTCTTACTGGTAAACTCTTCATAAAAATAGCTTAATAGCTAGACAGCCAATATTAAAAGCAAAACACACACTTGGTCGCTAAAAATTGCATGTTGCCGGGCGCGTTAACTACAATTGACATGAGCTCCATAAGTGAAGTGGGCGATGCCTCGAGAAATGGCGACGTTCTTCTGCCGCTGGTGTGTGCGATCCGACGCTAAACTTCATCTCAACATGTGGGACTTTTCCCTCTAGGTACCTCTGCCCAGGACACCACCTCAGCCGGGATGAGCTCTAATCCCCCAGCATATAAAGTTGTATAGTGAATGTCAGTATTTGTAAAGGGAAATGAGAGGACAGGGATGAGCAAGAAAAGATCGGGTGTGGTCCATGGCCCGTTTGTTATGGTACATCTCTGGCGTCTGCCTGGCATTGATCGGAGAAACCAAGAAAACTGCAGATCAGAGCAGTCGGCCGTCAGAATTCTCCCCCAAGAGATCGGCTGATTTCGACCTAGACATCTAGTTAGTGCCGAAAATCCACCGCGCCATCTAGATGCCAACCCTAGGAACTCCGGGTCAGCGAAGTTGCTGGGGCATCAGTAATTCTGCCATCCCAGATTGTGTTTGGCCATGAAAAGAACGACTCTAAGCAAGACAAAACCATATTCTGCAGAATGACCATTTCCGCGATATGTTACTTTCTTTGGCACTGAAGATATGTAAAACACGGTTATCGGTTCAGGGGACGTGAACTTCTTGTCTCTCTGCGCGCGTGTAGCGTCTTTAGGCCTGCCTCGCAGGTGAAGGGCAGTGTGTGAAAGTACGCTACATGAAGAATACAATAGAATTCAGCCGCTGGATGAAGGAGAATTCTAGCGGCTGGCTGCTCTGATCGGTAATTATCCGTGTTTTCTCCGATCAACAACATGTGAATGCTTCATACGCCAGGTGAAAACTTCACACACCAACACTTACATGCACTACGAGCTTGACTCGGCTGGAGTAGTGCCTTGCTGGTGGAAGATACCTGGTTGGGGAAAACCCCACTACTCGATGGTTGGTCGGCGCCAGATCTCGTCTTCCAGCATGGGTAGATCATCGCCACTGACCGCAACAGAAACAAGCACTGCACTTTCGGGACTAATGGCCGTCAGCAGTTGACACGTCCGAAATCACTAATCAATCAATTAATCCTTCAATCCCTTGGAGGGTACATTTTTAATACGTTGTTGTGGAATGTTTGGCTTACCATCACCTACCGCATCCGAATCATCTCAGCCTCAGACATTCATCAATCATCCTTATATTCATAAGAAGAGTGAAACGCAGCGGCAAACCTTCATCGTGGTCATCAACCAAAACAAAAGGATATCTCAAGGCTTACTTCTCGATTACTCTCAGAATTGGGAGAATGGCAGTCATTACTAGTGCTTTATAGAGGTATCGGGTATAAAAATAATATTGAGGCTCAGTCTTATCTCTTGGTGCAAGGGAAGGTTTCATCTCTCGGGGTTCTTCAGATGTAGGAAAATAGCAGAGCGTTGCTTCTTGAGGATACTGAGCGGTCAACTAATGCCACGCAATTGACGCATTCTGCCCATGACGCAAACGTGTTCAAAGAGTGTGAACTGTCATCGATACTGATGCAAGCGTAGCGATACGACGTTGAATGCCAGACAAGAATTTGGCAGCTGACCGCCGCGTCGCTGGGGGAAAAGCAGGTTTCAGTGAAAATAAAAGCATATGCAGAATGATTGATTGATTGATTGATTGTTATTGATTCCGGGCCCGTCAACTACTCAGGTCATTAGTCCCGTAAGTGTAGTGCGTGCTTTTCATCGGGAAGTGAAGGTGATCTTCCCCCACTGGATGGCGAAATCGGTGCCGACATACCGTCGACTAGTAAGGTTTTCCCTAACCAGGTATCACCCACCAGCGGGGCACTGCCCCAGCGTTCTAAGTCCCCGACCGGTCTCCCGGCATGTGTGGTGCATGTTAGTGTAGGTGTGTGTGTAAGGGGAGAGAATAGGACAAGGAAGAGGAAGGAAACATCGCGCGCGGTCCGTGGCCCGTTTGTTAGAGTACTGATCCAGCATTCGCCTGGTGTTGATCGGAGAAACCACCGAAAACTACCGTTCAGAGCAGCCGGCCGCTAGAATTCTCCTCCAGACAGCGATGCGTACGCAGAGCGGAAGCTTCTTTTCAACGCCGCGTATCTGGTATAATATTTCACGGAGTCCCTGCTCTGTATGTCCAATATCCAACCCTGCCCGCGAGCGCGTCATCGCACCGTCTGGCCTCCGCACATCCACCCCACGACGTATTCCCAAAGGCGCGCTCTCCCTGCCTGGGCCGCCTGCGCGCGCCACCGGCCGTCTGGAAGTGGGGGGAGGGGGGGGCTGATCCGCAATAACAACAGCGATCGCGTGCGCATTGTTGCGGCGCGGTCGCGGCCGGCCGACTCATTACGACAGACAAAGCGCCGGAGGAGGGGAAGGGGAGGGGGCGTGTTGGACCGCGTAGGCACCCGCGCGGAATGGAGCCGCGGTTCCGTCAAGTTTGCAGCCGCCCTCCGTCGTGGCACTCCATAGAGACCGTGCCGTTTCTCTCTTAAAATACTTCGTTGAAGGTGTTGTTGTAATATTTTATTTATTTATTGTCACGGGTAAAAACTATTTGTAGTTTCTCAGGGAGGAAAGCAATTATTTCCTGTGCTTCTACCGCTATTCTTGGTGCCCCACGTATTGTCACGAAAAAAACTATTTGTAGTCTCTGAGGGAGGAAAGCAATTATTTTCTTTGCATCTACCACTATTCTGGGTGTCCTACTTAAAATTGGCTTGGGAAAAATCCCGAAAAGTACGCATTGGAGCAAAAAAGGGGGTAATGAAAGTTGTTCGTATCGGCGGGGACCAGTCAATGGTACCAAACCGATGGTACTTTGTTTTACAAGTTCTGTCATAAATGTTTGAATGAAAAACTAATTTTTATTTATATTTTCAATTACGTTCTCTATTATTATTTTCTTCATTCTGAATTTCAAACGCAAACATCACTATCTTATCGTCGATTTTCACGTTGATTTCTTCACGTTGATATTTTCACATACACTCGGGTGATTCGTTATTTATTATCTCCTCCAAAGTCACTCTTTCCTGAAATGCACTTTCATTTTTATTAAAACGTCATTACGATATCAACCAGTTGCTTATATAGATAACGCTGTAACAAATAGGATGCAAAGTAAATGAATAATCCAACCTTACAGTATTGTAACTAATCCTACCTCATAACATCAACCGATTTGCGTTGCATGACCTATTGATACAAGGTAAATGAATAATCCAGCCTTACAGTATCGTAACGAATCCTACCTCATAACATCAACCGATTTGCGTTGCATGACCTATTGATGCAAAGGAAATGAATAATCCAGCCTTACAGTATTGTAACGAATCCTACCTCATAATATCAACGATTTGCGTTGTATGACCTATTGTACCCCTAAGAAACCGCAACCGCCTCCCTGGCCTTTTGTGGCGCATGGAGAGCGCCTTCGGCAGCATTCACTCGGCGGTCGGTTGCAATCAGCGTCCTGCCCCCTCCCCCCATCGCTCCGCGCGTTGCGTCGCTTCGCGTCTCGCGGCACGCGCCCGGCGCGCGCAGTCGATTGTCCGAGCAGCGCTCCTCGCCTCCGCCAATCGATTGTTGTCGCTGGCGACGAGTGGCCTTGTACGAGCGGCGCGCGCCGCACTCGACGCGGAGTGTTACGCTGTAGCCATTGTGCGATGGCAATCGCCCTGCAGTCGGCGGCGGAGAGCGCGCCCCAAGGTGTAGTGGGCCCCCGGCGCTGGAGGGCCCTCGCCGCGGGAGCGAAATGCCAATCACGTCCACAACAAAGACGAGTGGAAACCGCCCACCGCTGGCGGGGCACAAGGAATCAATATTTCTAATTTTTATTCTTGGGTATTAGATCTTGCACCAGCCATTTTGAATAAGAATATGATTCGTTTATTCAAAGTCGTGGATCGTTGTAGCCAATAATGAAAATTATTAATATGGCACTTAATATAAGATTGATTGATTTTTTCGTGTTTCCGGGCGCGTCAACTGCTTTGGTCATTAGTCCCGTTAGTGTAGTGCATGTTTTTTCTCGCGAGATGGCGGTGATCTTCCCCACCGGATGGCGAGATCCGGTGCCGACCTACCGTCGGCTAGTGGGGTTTCCACCTAACCAGGACTCTCCCAACAGCGGGGCACTGCCGTAGCCGAGACAAGCTCGAAGCTCCCGACCGGTCTCCCGGAATACGTGGTAGTGTAGTGCATGTTAGTGTAAGTGTGGGTGTAAGGGGAGAGGATAGGACAAGGAAGATGAAGGACAGATCGCGCGCGGTCCATGGCCCGTTTTATAGGGTACTGCTCCGGCATTCGCCTGGTGTTGATCGGAGAAACCACGGAAAACTACCGATCAGAGCAGCCGGCCGCTAGAATTCTCCTCCAGACAGCGACTGAATTCGACCTAGCTGAAAAGCTAATGTCGAAAATCCTGCCGCCGTGGGGAGTGGGAACCTAGGACCTCCCGGTCAGAGGCGCTGCAGTGACTTCAGTTGATGCACTGAGCTTCCGCTCCCGGTTTAATATAAGAAATTAATATACAGAATATATAGCTTGTTGCAAGATTACCTACAATATCTACATCTCTATCCTTATTCTAGATATATTTAATACCTCAATTATCACTTAAAAATCTGTTTTACTTTTAAAATGTTCCGAATAATCATATATTAAAGCTGTAAAGAGGCTGATTTTGATGTCCCTCCTAATCGGCTCCCAGTGAACGGTTTTAAACAAATGAGGTAAACAAATTGCGAGTGGAGGAAATTATGTATTGAATACATCGCAGCTTTCCTTTATTAATAAAAAGCTACGAAATTTGCGTTGTTTGAAATCTGCGACTACAATAGAAACGAGAAGGTGGCGTCGTGCGCATCTTCGCAAATTGGCAGGGAATGGAAGAGTAAGATGGCCGAGCGTGTTCTTGCTTTGAGTACGTGTCGCGTTGTGAAAACGATTATAATTGTTAGCACGGACGAAATTACGATTATTACTAATTGTAAGTATTTCATGAACTTTCTTATACACTAGCTGAATCCGTGCGATTACATTGCAAAGAAAGTGAGCTGCAGAAAAGTTATCACAGAAAGTACTGCATTTCCATGAACATTCACGTTTCATATTTACCAAGATCTTTACACGTACATGGATATCGTTTTGGCTTATAATAGCAACTCCTTATCTTATCGTAATGACGAAGTTGTTCAATGTCATCAGTGAAAGTTTTATGTAAAGGGACATACATTTTGTTTATGTTTTTGTCAGATTTCTCATCATAATTGGACTATGGAACGTTTGTAAATTTTTGTTATTTTGAATTGACAGGGAAAATTTATTGATAGGCATGTCGGTTAATGATATTGATTTGATGATGATAATAATAATAATAATAATAATAATAATAATAATAATAATAATAATAAAGAAACAGATGAGATGTATGTTCTTTTATTTTGTTGTAAGCTGAATTATTTGTAAGTATGATTAATGTTCTGTAAGTTGTTAGCTAATAGTACTTAAATGGTAATTTAAGTACTATCAGATTAAGTAACGTGAGTTTAATTTTGTAGTATTTTCTCTACACATGATATTTCATTAATTATTTGTTAATTTCGTTCAAATTTACGTTGAAAAGTAAGTAATGTTAGTTTTTAGACCTCTAATATAGGATGTGTACTAAAAGTCTTTATGACTTCGTGACGTCTTTGCGACATGAGTATATAATGTCACATTGGCAGTATTTACAGCTAATTTTAGAACAAGCCGTGCCGGTTAAAATGAATCATCTTTTGGAAGTACGGTGTCAATGCCAGCGTTTTCTGTTAAGCCATAGGAAATAAGTATGCATACGTAAGCATTTCTGTGGTAATCTTTTTTAGTGCGGATGTTTAAGAGAAGCACGGAGAGTGAAAATGGGAGAGAGTAAGAAGTATTTAAACATTATAATAAAAAATGGGAACAAAAAGAGGATTTAAAGGTAAGGAGGTGGACCCTATTAATGCATCTTGCGTTCACGTTTAATTATAATTATCAAAAAATCATTTCAATGTGATAAATAAAAGATATCATTTCAAAAGAATTATTTTATCCCTTAAAGTAATTCTCCCATCTGCTGGAGTCATAAGAATAGTTACAATTTATTTCTAAATATTAAGATATAACTTATTATTACAAAAACTATAAGTTTTTACATAAATGATGAATTACAATGTTCACTAAAAAAATAAAACGAATCAAGCATTTCATAGGATCACTGCCTCAAAACAATTTCAAATTCAATTATTTTAATGCAAATTCATATATCCCGCTTGGAGAGTTGATGGTGAAAACTACAGACGTTTGCTATTCTCGGACGTATAATAAGTTCATTCAAGCAAACCAATAAAGTAAGCAAAAAAAAGTACAGTGTCATTCGGTGTCAGAAAAACAAGTGTGACACAAATGTAGCCCTGTTTTAATACTTGCTCCAAAGTACACGAATGCAACAACACAGTGACAACGAAAAGGACAACGTTGACAACACGAAACACAATGGGAAGAGCCGCGAGAAGCTGTCGAGGATTTTTACGTAAGGTGGCATCGGAGCTTAAAGCGACCCGCCCGGCGGGATCGCGTCCAATGAAGCTGTTTCGGGCGTCGCTTGGAGATTCAAAGGGCCGCCATTGTAAAGGAGGACCCGCCTCGCTCCGGCCGCAGGCGAACAACGGGCGACAGGGGGTGGAGGTGGTTCGGAGGAGCCGGGAGCAGGGGCGGGGGCGGCCCCGTAAGTTTCGTCTTGTGCAGGTGGTCGCGCGGCGGAGGCGGGGGTGACGGAGACGTCGAAAGAGGCAGCCATGGCGGCAGCGGTGGCGGGGTCAGGGTTGCGTCGGGGGCGGGAGGGGGATTTCTTTTTAATCGCAAAAATGAGAAATGAAACAACATTCAGCCGCAAGATTATATTACACGTAAATAACAAAATAATCCAATCCAGAAATGAATTACTCTATTTAAAATCTTTAAATATTCACTGTGCTTATCTCACATCCATTCGTAGTATACTTGACCATAATCAACACGTTGCTACTATATGCAATCTCAATCTGGATCAATGCTGCCCAGTTAATATCAACAAACCAAATAAACGTTCCTTAGAAGAATCACTAACGCCCCCTGGTTCATTACAAGTACCCGTACTCCACAAAGAATTTCAGTGAGACTCCGTAGAACAACAAATTCCTCTCCACCTAAATTTATCATACTCTACCCCAGATACCTAACCTCACCCCCTTTTAAACTCTGCAAAAATCCGCCCTACAGAACTGGAATCAAAAGATGGCTTCCATTCCACGTTTCCTTCATCAATTCGTTGAACTAAATGATTTATAGGTTTTGCAATAGAATACGCCAATCTGTAGAGATTTAAGATATTTCAAGTAGCAATTGAAAATTAGAATGAGTCTTTTACACATATGTATTTTCAGTCATTTTGATCTATGAAAAATCTATCAGTGCAATAAAAGACACTAAAAAAGTTCTATATTTACAGAACTAAGTTTAATCATTCATTCTTAATTCATTTTAGAATGCAATAGCTTGTATGATCCTTTCTTATAAATAGAGTAGGATTAAACTACATCCTTAATGGTGGAAGGGATCCGTATTACGGGAAGAAGTGTTTTGAGACCTATCTAATTTTTGCCACACTGTTAATAAAAATGTGGAAGAGGAGATGGTTTCCTATCTTCGGCAAGACTGGGGAATCAAAATCAATGTTACAGAACCTTGCACCATATATTCGGGAAAGATTAAGAAGAAATGTATGTAAACATTTTCTGATGTAAGCTGAGGCAGATTGAATCGAAATATCGTAAAGGATAACTTGGTTATTGACAAACCAGAGGGCATGCCCAGGGAAATTTGTTTTGGAAAAAATAGTGCTAGTTGACCGTCGTCGGGGTAGCATTTAACCAAACGCACCCAAAGAATGGTATTATTGATTCAACAAGATTCAAGAATGGTATTATTGATTCAATTCATGGAAGCTTCCCTATTGATCATTGGACGACGGATTCCTCGTCTTCCACTGACTTTTTCAATGAATATTATTTGATTTCTTTGAAGACACGTGCTCTCTTCATCAGTCAGTGATCGATTGGGGCGGCGACGATTCAATTCAATTCAATTCATTGTTGCCTTATTTTCCGTGGCGATGCTCAGGCCATGAGGCCTGCTCTTCCGCCTGACCACACAAATTCCGCTACGCTTCTTTCACTGTCTGGCAGAGAAACGAGGTATCACTCGGGCGATGAAACAGGCATTTTGAATTTTTCTCAGAAGCTTCATTTAAGCTTGAGGATCTTTTAATGCAGTGCATCTACAACATGAGACAGACAGCTTTACTTCCCTTCCGAAGGAAGGCGTACGAAGGATTTTTTCGCCCTTAGAAATCTTCGGGTTCGATCGAGTTTGAACCCGGTAACTTTGGTATAACAGTCCAACACGCTAACCTTTACACCACCGGACGCACAAATAGGAGACCACTCCAGGATAAGAAGTGGCAACGGAAATAGGGTGCAACGGCAGCACATGTGCGAGGGACAAGGTTGCAGCGAGGGAGCTGCGGGGCGGAGGAGGGGGCTGGGGTGGCGATGTTGAGAGTGATAGCAAGGGCGGCGGCCTCGTAAGAAGTTCCTTGCCCAGGTGGGCGCGCCGTAGCGATGTCATTGCGAAGGCAGAGGAGGGGGAGGGCTTCGGTGGCGACGTGGGCGCGAATTGTGACGCGCTTCCCAGGGATTACGGTCGCGCAGGGGATGAAAGGCGCCGACACGCAGTGTGGGGGTGAAGATGACTTAGGGGTATTTGAGCCCAAGGAGTAGCGTTCTTAAGAGGACCGTTTGCAGAGCCTCTTTGTGGCTTAATGTCTTTGGTGATCATGTAAACTTGCTCGCTGGTTCGATTACTTGCAGAAAAGATCTGGTCCGTTTATACTTGTATGCAGAATCTGAACGTGGTAACTGAGACATTTTTTTAATTTAACGGTAATTATAGTAATTTTGCGTGGAGAAAGGAAACAACCGCAGTAATAAGCTTCATATGTTTAAAATACAAGCAACACTTTAAAAATCACCCCATAATCAGCTCATGCTCCAATACGAACGAAGTTTTCAGTTTTCATGACGGTAGAAGGAGAAAAATATTATTTTAAAAAATTGCTTCATAAATATCTAGAATTTCGTCGGTGCTATAATTGTCTTCGATTGAAAAAAGTTAAGATTTGGAATAATTATTTTCCAAAGAATTTTAATTTGATAATGAACGCTTATAAATGTTCAATTTGAAACAATTTCAAGATAGCACAGTTAACGCAATCTCCAATGGTTTTTTTTTTCAGAAACACTGCGAAAAAATCGCAATAAAGGCAGATTTTTTTAATATTTGTTTTGTGTAGTAACTAAATATCAGTTGGTTTTAAAAACATCGCAAGTTTTGGGAACACAAAACAATTTACATTTGGTCAGATCAATAAAATGTATTTTAAAAAATTAGTAGAACTCAGGATAAAATTAGATTCAATATACTTCAGAGCATATTTCTTTAAAATTTCCTCTTTTAAATTAGTTTTAATCATCAATTTCCGAGAAATAGACGCAGTAGAAACAATATGAAATGAAAACGAAATACTTTGATACAATTATTTGTAAATTACAGGCAAGATGTGTAATCCAAAATATTTTAAAAAGAGGAAATAAGCAAGACGATTGAGTAACAAACGATGAAAACAACGAAAATAAAGGGATAGCGTTCCCTTCACTAAGTTCAGCACCTGATGATGTAACAAAACGAGTTACGAAACGTTGTGCAATTGTTGAAATAAATGATTGTCATAAAAAACTTTGGATACTTTTATTTGTAAACATATATTGACAATTAAGAAGAAATATTCATTTACAACGAAAATAAAGTTTGAAGGCAGCACATCGTTTAAGGCATACTTTTTTTGCGAGAGCTCTTGGCGCGGTAGTGGATGTTCGGTGTAGTCTTTGGTCGTTAAATACCTTCGCTGTGCCCGGGCACCTTGTGAGCGCCGCTTCCCATTGTCTCGGACGCGCCGCCAGCGCACACGTCCGGCGGAGGACAGGGCGCGGGCGGTGATTGCGGGGGCGGGGAGGGGCGCGGCGACAGCACCCGGAAACCGTTGCGTGCGCGCGGGCGGGGCGGGTGGGTGGGCGAGCGGGCGCGATTCCGCGAGGGCGGGGGGTGGCGGAAGAGCGCGACGGAGTGACACGGAAAGCGACTCGGCGCAATCGCCCAGCGGCGGAAGCGCGGACGCGCGCCGTCGCCTCCGCCCGCCCCCGCCCTCGCCCACGCACCGCGCACCTTCGCTCCGGCCCGCTCCGCCGAGCTCCAACGGCATTGACGCTGCCTCTGCAGCCGCTCTGGCCGAGACAACCTAGGGTTCGAGACTAGATTCATTGATTGATTGGTGATTTCGGGTGCGTCAACTACTAAGGTCAGTTGTCCCGTAAGTGTAGTATATGTTTTCATCGGGAGGTGGCGGTGTTCTTCCCTCACTGGATGGCGAGATCCGACGATTAGCGGGGTTTTCCCCAACCAGGAATCTCCCACCAGAGGGGCATCGCCCCAGCCGGGACAAGCTCTAAGCTCACGACCGGTCTCTCGGAATATGTGGTAGTGTAGTGCATGTTAGTGTGAGTGTGTGTGCGAGGGATGAGGATATGACAAGGAAGGAGAAAGAATGATCGCGCGCGGTCCGTGGCCCGTTTGTTAGGTACTGATCCGGCATTCGACTAGTGTTGATCGGAGGAGCCACGGAAAACTACCGATCAGAGCAGCCTCTAGAGTTCTCCTCCAGACAGCGACTGAATTCGACCTAGCTGAAAAGCTAGTGTCGAAAATTCTGCCGCCGTCGTGACTCGAACCTAGGATCTCCGGTCAGAGGCACTGCAGTGACATCCAGACCCGACAGTTGTGAATTTAATATACATTAAAACTTGCTCATTTCGAAAAGTGTGTAATGCAGAAATATGTCCAAAGCGAACACAAATCGTCGTTCCACAAATTCTACAGTATTACATTGGATAACGAGGAATCCTGTATAATACGGAACAAATACTGGTCCTTTGCGATTCCGCATTGAGCAAGTTTCACTGTGTAAGCTACACAAGCTGTATGAGCTACTGTATAAGTATCTCGAATAGCCTCTGCGTCGAAGAGAATTCTAGCGCCCGGCTGATCTGTAGTTTGCGTGGTTTCTCCGATCAGTACCAGGCAAACCAATGGATCACAGACCGAGCGCGATCTTCCTTCCTCTTTCTCATTCTGCTTGTGTCGGCTGGGGTAGTGTCCCGCTGCGGGAGATATCTGGTTGAAAAGAACCGGCAAGCCGATGTGTAGGTCGAGGCCGAACCTTGGCATCCACAACCGGGAAGGTCACCGCTACCTCCCGCGATAAAAACATGCACTACACTTATGACACTAATGACTTCAGCAGTTTATGGTCCCGGTAACACTTTTCTCTTCAATAGATCAGTGACAGATTGTACCGATTGTACAATGTTTGCACGATAACTAGAAGTTTTCAACATTTTAACATTAAGATTGACTGATTGATCTTTTTGTCATTTGGGTCGAATTGAAATAGGACTCTCTTTGTTCGGTTTGTTTGATTGATTATTTTGATTTTCCGGGGGCGTCAACTGCTGTGATCATACGTCCTGTAAGAGGAATAGATGTTACATCCCGGAAGGTGGCGGTGTTTCTCTCCAGCTAGGACGTGCCTTCTTTACCAGACTTACATGTAGGCGACCGAGAGAGGTCGATCAGTGCATCAACTGATGTTACTGCAATGCCTCTGACCCGGAGGTCGCAGGATTTTCGCCACTAGCTTTTCAGCTAGGTCGAATTCAATCACAGTCTGCAGGAGAATTCTAGCGGCTGGCTACTCTGATCGGTAGTTTTCCGTGGTTTCTCCGGTCAACACCAGGCGAATGCCGGAGCAGTACCCTAACAAACGGGCCGCGGACCGCGCGCGATCTTTCCTACCAGATGGTTAACTCTGAGATGCTATCCACGC
The DNA here is from genome assembly GCA_011170035.1 of Teleogryllus occipitalis. Taxonomy (NCBI): domain Eukaryota; kingdom Metazoa; phylum Arthropoda; class Insecta; order Orthoptera; family Gryllidae; genus Teleogryllus; species Teleogryllus occipitalis. Next base: position 94,034 of record BLKR01001389.1, read on the forward strand.
CCCACAATGGTAAAGTAGTGGCACAATGGTCAAGTCCAAATGGAGGAGCAAACATTCAAAACATGACACGTCCAGTTCATGCTTTTCCAATAAAATTGAAAAATATAGCATAAGTTTTACACTTTTCAACACTGTATTTAACTCAATAAACAGAGTACTACTTAATGTGTCGTAAGACATCTCACGTTTTTCTCTAGAAATAAACGTCTAGGTAAAAACAACAGAATAACACAATTTTTGCCAGATAAAGATATAGAAATGGCACATTTTGAATGTTTGCTCCTCTTTTTATCCATTTATCATTATGATAAACCAACGACTGGCAGCAGAGGGCATCGGGACGTCGTGGGATTCATAACCTTGGGATACAAATCAACATCTCGAAGATCTGATGAGATCACGACCGTCAGACCAGACATGATTGACCTACAGATATTCGCGCAAGCGGCTTACTTCGCGGGCCGCTGGCAAGATGACAGAGAGGAAACGGGTAAGCAAATGCCATGAGAAGGTTGAGTGCAGAAAATGCGTTGGTTAATGGGTATTTATTGAACTACAAAAGTGACGATTTGCATCGAAAGAAAAAAACCTATTAATTTTGATAGTTATACAAAATTTTGATCTTCTTCTTCTTCTGCCTCCAGGAATTAGGGCGATGCCTGTTCCGGTCTCTCAGTCTTCCTCCTTCTTGGGAGCCCTGGATCACTTCTTTCTCGGGGGCCCTAGGTGATTGCCTCTCTTGGGAATATTCCATAGGTCATTCTTTTTATGCCTTCTTTCCATTTCGTTTTATGTTCTTCTATACGAGTGGTTAGTGGGAAGATATTGATTTGACTTCTGAGTCTAGTGCAGTATTTGACAGATGTCATCTCACCTGTCTGTACTCTTGACATATCTTTCATACGAGTAACCCATGATTCTAAGCCATAGAGAAGTGTTAGTACGTTGTAGAATTGTATTTGAGTGTATTTTCTCTTTTTATTTTTGAGGTTTCTTTTAATACATTCAAAAATTCTTTGAAATTTATGTAATTTATTTTCTATATCTTCATCTCACTCATATTAATTATTGCAACCTAAGTAATTAAAAATGTTTACTTGTTTCAGAACGTATCCGTTCACGACCATCTTAGTTCTGACAAGATATTTCCCATGGAATACCATAGTAATATTTTCATGTTATATTCATATTAGAATCTTTGGAGGGAATGTACTGATTTCTGCACTGTTTACTGATTACTGATACTGCTAGTATCTTCTGTCACTAGTAGAATTATCTAGTCATTTGCGAACAGCAAGGTGTTAATTGAGATATTATTTGAGTATGATGCCTTGTGGAACATTAGCTTTCCCTTCGCGTATCATATCATCGAGATAAATAATAAAAAATGTCAGTGATAAGCTGCAACATATTCTAGCCTTTATTTATAAAAAAATCCTTCGAACATTTTCCTCCAATGTCAATGATTATTGTTTTCATATACTTGTCTGATTGTCTGTGTGAAATGTATTGGATAGCCTCTTTTAAACATGATGCTCCATAATTTGTTTTAGGACTCTAGAGAAAGCTGCGATGTAGTCTATAAATGCTAAGTAGTCTCTAAATTAAATTCCCTTAACCCTTAAATTCCTTCATTCCTTTGAATTCCTACCTTACACCGTCGAGTGCCATAGAGGGAAAATATAAATAAAATAATAATAATAAAAATTTACCTAGAAGGGAAACAACTACTAAAGTTGTCTGAATATTGTCTATACATTGTTTTTGAGTTATAGATAATCGATAAATGAGAAAACAGACTAGAAACTCAACATGTGTTGTGGGTTGCATTGCGACACCAAGGCGAACATTTGAAATTATCAAATTTTTAAATTAAATTTCTTATGAAAAGATACGTTGTCGAGGAAAATCGTATAGACAACTGTCAATACACGTTTCGATTTGAATAAGAACGTTTTATTTAGGCTAATTTGTTACTTTTTAAGTTTTACGTTTTGTGTGATCTTTATAAACCAAGGAAGTTTTCATTTATTTGTGTTTATAAAGAGACATTTCAAGATGATAAAATACTGGCATGTTCCTCATAATATTAACAATAAATAAATCCTTTACATTTTTGTTTCAAGATGCATTAATTACCGTAGATAATATTTTTTTAAATTTTTCTATTTTGTCTAAACCGTTCTGTCACCGCAATTTTATGCGAATTTTCAAAACTCAAAGCACTGTTGAAGACTTGGGAAGTCATTAATGCCAATTGTGAACAGAGTGCATTTCAATTTTGCGGAATTTCAATTTCGACAAATATAAATTTTTACTAATACTTAACTATATTGACAGCTTTAAGCGACTATAAGCACATCCTTTTGTACTTTATAGTAGAAAATAAATTGTCAAAAAACTGCTGTGCAGAAACGAAACGTTCATCAGCCAAATGAAATTAGAAAGTTTTGTCCATCTAACTGAGGGGAAGAAGATTTTTTCCTACCTGAAATGTTTCATCTGTATATTATGGTACAAATGTTAGTGAAAAGAACCCGGGTATTCGTAGTAGCGCCCAATAAAAAGCGTTATCTTAGTCCCTACAAACAAGGTGGGATTCTGAACTCAATTTTTGAAACATTACTGGCACAGTAGGTCCTTGAAGAAATAGTGACGTGTTTGTTAACTAATGCAACTAAAATGATTTTTTAAAATTATATTTACCGAAAGCAAATAAATCACAATTATAACAAGAAAGATAAAATAATATTGTGACTTATTTTTGCTAGATAAAACTTGCATACATTTTTGAAATTATTTCAAAAGCAGAAAAAACCTAATGTTTATTTATTTTAGTTATGAAATTGTACATTATTATCTGTATATAAATCGAATAGAGCAATTAATTAATTAATTTTCACTGAATATATAAGGGTTTTGGACAAACCTGAATCTTTGTGACACATGATTAGGTAAATTCTGGTATTAGGATATTCATTGTGTACCTAAAAAATTCATTGGTGCTGACTTATAAATATTATCATTTCATATAGATTTCGTCTTCCTTTTAATATACGCTTCAATTATTTGAAATCCAAAATTTTCATTTTAATCTTCAAAGCGCTGGGAGTAGGTTCCACACATTTTTTACATTATTTACGAGGGTGATCAAATGTAAGGGTTATAATAATGACCCGCTTCAGTTTTCCGTGTGCCACTCGCCTCTCACTTGACTAGAACCGATCACCTCCTTCATGACTCCCCTTTCGGGCTGGCTCATTAAGCAATGGGCCACATCGGTGACACGCAGATAGGTGCCGGTCCGGGGCATGCAGAGAGGTCCGCCGGCTTGAGTAGCCGTGATTTATAGAAGGATTTTCCTAAGAACGAGATAAAGTGACAGCTAGTGCTGGCAACATAACTGAAGGTTCTGTGGTCGTTTTGTCCTTCACTCCCATTAGACTTCCTTTCTGCATTCTTTCGTTTGCAGTTGGCTGACTTGCAAATGGCTTCGACGCTTCCTTCTGTGATGTCCTCGTCCGACAAAAATATAGTGCGCCACGAGAAATAATTAAAATTAGGAAGTTCAGTGTTATATGCTCTTCAATTTTTCTGTTACAAATATTATGTTTATTTTAACCCGAGACTTCAATGAGAGATGCCTACTGGTGTTTCCAGCTACTGTGCTATTGTGTAGTGAGCTGTGATTGAGAGCTTTCTATTTACATTCGTGGCAGTTTTCTTTTACTAATTCTGAGAGCATTTTAAGACATTTTCCACATACGTAATTAAATTTAAATATTTCCCGGACTCGCGTACGTGCATATACCTCAGCAAAACTCTTAGACTTCTGCATACAGATGTTTTCACAGAAGCCATAAACACTTAACGAAGAGGCGTGGCTGAACAGCCGTCACGGCGGAGGGATACTACCCTAAATTACATGTGATGTTCACTTGTTTAGCGTACTGTCATTTTGACTCATTTTTAGGAAAATCCTTCTACCGTGTGGCCCACCTAAGATGTTCCCTTCAATTTTCTCCTGAACTGTTGCAGATACTGAGATGCGGTTTTCACTAAAACTACTATATGCAAGGGGCATATATGGTCATGCATAATATTATTCTATTGCATTTTTTATTGCAGAGATATTGACCCAACTTCGATTTTTTAAATGGAACCCTATAGATTTTTTTAGCTCATCATAACAAGCGTGAAGAGACGAGTTCGTAAATATGCATATCGCTATATGTTACATAACAAAATTTTCGAGACATTAAGAGTTTTAAAGACGCACGCCGACTGCTCGTTTCCGTAATCTGAACGAGAAATTCCGGGTGATATGCGGCAAGGCCATTCCCTTCCCTTCCTTCCGCATCTAAGTATCTGCAACGGTTCAGGAGAAAATTGAAGGGAACATCTTAGGTGGGCCACACGGTATACATGAACGGTGATTCCCCTGGGACTGGTTGCTTTCCCCCTCGGCGAGCGATGGAAGTTACACAGCGGGAACATCCGGCCCAGGACGCCAAGGCGTCGAGACAAGGCCTCCCGGGCGGACGGTGCAACATGTCCCCTGCGCGAGCGGCGCGTTTTTTTTTTTTTTTTTTTTTTCATTTTCCCCTCCACAGTAACCCTGAGCAGGCGGGAATTTATTAGCTTAGTGGCATACAATTGAACTGCTGCCTTGCGGCTTAAGCAGCTAAGAGGAAGAGAAAATAATAAGCTAAAACTAACTTAATTTTAGCTTAAATCTTATTAACTACTTATTTAGTAGCACTTTGGCATACCTAACTTACACAAAATGTATTATAATTTTTTTTATTCTTAATTCTAAGTAATGTTTTCATGTGGTCTTACTACGTGATTTCTCTTAAATTTATTTTTTCATTTACGCATCATTCATTCTTTATGTAATAACAATTCATTAATTATATACATAATCATTCATTCTAGTAATTCATTCCCACAGCACTACACTGATGCGGCGTGGCTGTTGTCGGAGGTCGGCCGAGGCGAGGGGTACGAGGAGGCAATGCGCAAAACGCAACTCTAGATTATCCCTTCTCTGCATGAGAAAAGAATGAGATCTCGATTCTATTGCCCTTGTCAACATGCAACACAGTAAGAACTATTCTCGTAACTCTTCGAGGAACCAAATCCCATTTTAAGCAAGATCTTATAAAAGAGAGCTTCTTAGTCAGGAAATTAGTCTCTTGTAGGATTGAAAGATGAAATATTATGTTTTATTCCAGAATTTTGTATTTACACGAGTTCTATCAACGCAGTATGTCGTAATATTCACAGAATTTATAATATGTACTAGCTTTAGTAATACTAAATAACCGGGAGCGGTAACTCAGTGCATCAACTGATGTCACTGCAGCGCCTCTGACCGGGAGGTCCTAGGTTGGCGGCAGCATTTTAGACACTAGCTTTTCAGCTAGGTCGAATTCAGTCGCTCTCTGGAAGAGAATTCTAGTGGCCGGCTGCTCTGATCGGTAGTTTTTCGTGGTTTCTCCGATCAGCACCAGGCGAATGCCGGAGCAGTACCCTAACAAACGGGCCACGGACCGCGCGCGACCTTTCCTTCCCCTTCCTTGTCAAATCCTTTCCCCTTACACACTCACTTACACTAACATGCACTACACTACCCCATATTCCGGGAGACCGGTTGGGAGCATAGAGCTTGTCCCGGCTGGGGCGGTGCCCCGGTGGTGGGAGAGTCCTGGTTATGGGGAAACCCCACTAGCCGACGGTAGGTCGGCGCCGGATCTCGCCATCCAGCGGGGGAAGATCACCGCCATCTCCCGAGAGGAAAACATGCACTACACTAACGGGAGTAATGACCAAAGCAGTTGACGCGCCCGGAAACACGAAAAAATCAATCAATCAATCAAAAAATATTAAATACATTTGAAACACTGTTTTTCTTTCGGTGGGTCTTCTCAGCTTTCAGGAGATGCCGATTTCGGCTCTCCACGTCCGGTACTCACTATGTCCCTCATGGGGACACATTTTGATCATTAACACTGGAGACAATGGAGACAAATCGGGCTTCTCGGACTGTGGTCAGTTGATTCACAAGGCCTGCCGCGACAACACACATACATGAAAGACAAGGAACAGACAACCATTCCCACGGCGGGACTCGTACTTGCGACCTTCACGACCAAGGCGCCGCGTCTGCACACGCTTTAGCCCCCTCGGCCATCCAAGTCGGCAAATTTATGCAAAACAATATGTTATTGAATTACAAACTTTATAACTACAATTACAGGAAGATGTTTACAAGATAACTATGCAATATGTCTGCATAGCTGGACACAACAAAATATATTTAATAATATTCCATTTTATACAAAAGGATTGATGTAACTTGATAATACCTACATATGAACAGGTTTTAGTTACGTTCATTTTACTTCATTACATTTAATGTAATACTACAAGCTTGTATTTAACATACTTTGTAAAATAATTTTAAAAAATATGAGGTAAGAGCATTAGTGCTGAAATATTTAAATTGTTATGGATATTTAATATTTCACCTCAGAGTTAATTCAACAGACAAAATGTATCAACTGTATTTTATATTTTAAAGACAATTTTTCGTTGAGGATTATCAGTTTCCATATGCTGGTTTTACATGATTTTTAAATATCCTCTTTTTTAGAATAATACAGTCAAATATTATGTGGTCCACATTTTGTTCATGTTTGCTGCTTTTACTTATATGGTCCTCAATTACTGTGCACCAACGAAAAAATACTCTTAATCTTCCATGGTCCGAGAGAAAGTTAAGTTAGCAGTTTGTGTTACTTTAGTTTTCAGATGGACATTTACAGAGGTAAAATTATTTTGTTTCATTGCCTTTTATATCTTTTGAAAACGAAGGTATGTCCGTGTATATAAATAGGTTGTCAGCATAGAGAAATCTAAGAGATACGTACATTTTACAGAAAGCTAAAAAAACTGCGGAGAATGCATCAGGTTTTCGTAATCCCTCATAAATGATCAGTTATTTCTTGGAAGCTGAGGATGAGAATAAGAGAGCTAATTTGTTAACGCAAAATATTAATTTTCGATTAACAAACATCTCGTAATTACGTATGTTTTGCCTTTACCAAAGTTATTTAGTTCAATCTAGACGAAGGCATTTTCCGAACTAAAGGGTTTGTTTAACACCTCAAGGGTCTTTTTTATTCACAACTCCCCATCAGAAATAATTCATAACGCAACACGAAATCTCAGAGTAATTCATATTGAGTTTGTTTAAAGCTGAACTATATTCGACGCAAAAAATAAAGGCACGGAATATCGCAATTACAAGATATGCATAAGGCTGTGTTTCGCTTACAGTGTGTAAATGTAATCCATCACGCAATATCTTAACCATTTTGATAAGTGTATGTATTACTGTCACCTATCTCAATTTATCTGACGTTCATACATATTTTACTGAGAATAAAGAATTACAAAAGATAAATAGCATGAAACTCCACGTAAAAAATATTACTCTAGAAACTAAAAGCCAGTGCAGTAGAATGTTAGGTGCGTGTATACAAAAAATCAGTGACATTATGTCTTCACTGAGGAACAGTTAAAAATGTGACAATGAATAATTACAATAATTTATAACAATAATTAAAATAAAATACTTATGTTCGTCGGCACTGAAATATTGTCCGTTTGTTCAAATAATATCTCCAATTGGTTAATATCTTTCTTCTAATGATTAAAATTCAAATATTAATATTCTATCATTTAAACCATTATTTTGAATAATATCACCACCATTTCATAAAAATCTACAAAAAATATTTTCTTTGTCTACAACTTGTTGCATTTAAAAGAAGAATTGGAGGCGAGGCGTCAGTCGCTACTATTAGCCTCCCCGTTTTCTTCCTTTTAGACTCTCCCAATCTCCTTCCAACGATCGTCCTCAGCGATCAAGCCGCAACCTCAACAACTAATTCGGACTTTGCGTTAGCCACCACCACCGCCGTTGCCACCGCCAATGTACCCGCCCCCACCACCGCCCCCGTCCATTCCCCGAACACAATCTCCTCCCCCACCACCACCACTGCCTCCGTCCCCGTCCCACAACCGCCGTCCCCGTCCACTCCCCGATCACAATCTCCTCTCCCGCCACCACCACTGCCTCCATCCCCGTCACACAACCGCCGTCCCCGTCCACTCCCCGATCACAATCGCCTTTCCCGCTCCTGCCATTGCCGCTTTCACTCCCTCCGCCCCCGCCCTCAGCACTCGCAATCACCCCGCCCAGCTGCAATCGCAATCACCCCGCCCCGCCACGATCACAATCGTATCGCCCACCGCCACCGAGACAAACGTCACCAACACCACCCCGTCCGTCACCTCCGCTGCCACCGCGTCGCCACCACAAAGAAACCAGGCGCCTTGACCCGCGCGGGGCCGCGCGCTGTAAAACATTTTATTACGTCGACCGCGCCGCGCGCCGCCGTAAATTACCCGGTGCGGCGGCGTAAGACTGAGTAAGACGGGGGCGGCGGCGCCGACGGTAGCCGCGGTCGCCTGGGCCGTAAACGCCCCCGTCCCCTCGCTCGCCGCGGCCACCGCCGCCGCCGCCGCCCCCGGCCTGGGGGCGTATCGCCGCCGCCATCGCCTTGCAGCCACCTGCCCGACACCTCCGCAGCCGCGATGAGGCAGCCACAAAGCGATGAGGCGAACGGCTAAAAGCAGCGCCGCGGCTGCCGAGATAGCCATCTGCCGCGCGCGATGGGACGGCGGCGGCGGCGGTGGTGGCGATGGCGGCGGTGGCGGCGGTGGCGGCGGTGGCGGCGGTGGCGGCGGTGGCGGCGGTGGCGGCGGCGGTGGCGGCGGCGGTGGCGGCGGTGGCGGCGGTGGCGGCGGCGGTGGCGGCGGCGGTGGCGGCGGTGGCGGCGGCGGCGTTGGCGGCGGCGGTGGCGGCGGCGGCGACGGCGATGGCGGCGGTGGCGGTGGCGGCGGCGGCGGCGGCGAGATGCGCCGTACGATAATGCGTCCGCGGGATGAAGACGTGGCGTCTGCGGGCCGCGCGGCCGCGGTCGGGGTGACTCGGCGCGAATGACGGGGAAGACAGCGACGATCGTGCAGGTGATGGGGGTGATAGCCAGAGACATGAAATTGGTGGGGGCGGGGGCGTTCGGCGACCGGTGATGTTCAGCTTTTACGGGCAAATGGTTGGATGGCTGGAAGACGAATCTATTGTTCTTCATCCAGGGGTGAAGTGGTTACGAAAGTTTTTCTCCTGATAGCTTATGCGTTTTGATCGGCGATTGATATCCATAATAATAAAACATAGATACTGATACGAGTGATTATTTACTAAGAATGTTATGAATAAAGGTAAGTATTCCGAAGAGGAATGTCTTAAATTGGGAATCTAAAAGAAACATGATCAAATCATTGCGCGAATAATATATTTTACTGATAAATCTTGCATTCGTTGCGAACACAGTACAAAATGAATATGAGTTAGGAGTGACTAAAAAATAAAAATAAAAAAAATAATAAGGCTTTGCTTTTCCGCTTTTCATGCTGGTGGAGGCCCCATTTCGATATTACCTGCAACAAAGGTATAAATCGTGTTTTGGCTGCGGCGTGGCAGGGGGCGGGGGCGAGCTCCTCGTGGAAGGTGTCACAGGCGGAGGATGACGTGCAGAGCGTGGCGGGCGGCGGTTCGCCCAAGGGGGCGGGGCGGGCGGCGCGCGCCGGGCAGCTGTCCAGGGGGCGGCGTGACGGGCGAGGCGGCGGGCCGCGCGCTTACTTAGCGCCTCCACCGCGCGGCTTTTTACGGGCTAATTCCCTTCCCGCCCCGCTGAGTGCCCGCGGCCTCGGGGGCTGGGTCGAGGCGCGCCGGGGCGGGGCGGGGCGGCGGCGACGGCGCGCGCCGGGCGACTGCCCCAGAGTTACGGCGCCTGCTTCGCCGGCCGGCGATATGGGGACCCGCCTCCCGGGTGGAGCGGGACGAGGCAGGAGGGTGTGTAGGGGCGGAGCGGGGTCAAGTGGGACGGAGCTGGGCTCAGCGGGGCGGGGCAAAGCGGGGCGGGGCAAAGGGAGACGGGGCAGAGCGGGGCGGGGCAGAGCGAGGTGGGGGAGAGCGAGGCGGGGGAGAGCGGGGCGGGGGAGAGCGGGGCGGGGCAGAGCAGGCGGGGCAGGCGAGGCAGGGCAATGTGGGGCGGGAAAAGCGTGGCGGGGCAGAGCGGGGGCGGGGCAGAGCGAGGCGGGGCAGAGCGGGGCGGGGGGGCCGGGGCAGAGCGAGGCGGGGCACAGGCGGGGCATGCGATGGGGGGCAGAGCGAGGCGTGGCAGAGCGAGTCTGGGCAGAGCGAGGCGGGGCAGAGCGTGGCGGGGCAGAGCGAGGCGTGGCAGAGCGAGGCGTGGCAGAGCGTGGCGGGGAAGAGCGTGGCGGGGCAGAGCGTCGCGGGGCAGAGTGGGGCGGGGCAGAACAGGATGGGGTAGAGCGGGACGGGGTAGGTCGGGGTGCGGCGGGGCCGAACGTGGCCGGGCAGAGCGGGACGGGAAAGAGCTGGGCGGGGAAGAGCGGCGCCGGGCAGGGCGGAGGGGATGTGACCACGCGGTGGGTGCGGGGCGGGGCGACGCGGGGTGGAGCGGAGCGGAGCCGGCGTCGCGCCGTCGGATTCCTCCGATATCCGCGGCGCCGCCCGCCTGGCGGCCGGTGCCCACCCGCCCGCCTGCCGCCCGCACGGCGCCCAGCCGGAATGTGGCGCCGGACCGGTGATAATGGCGGAATGTCCCATGGCGCCGCCGCCCCGACATCGCCGCCGCCGCCGTCGCCACCGCCGCCGCCGTTGCAGGTCCGGGTGCGGGCCGCCGCCGCGTCCGCCAAACCACCATTGGGCGCGAGGATTTATTGTCTGGGGGACACGGCGAACCGGTGTGATAGCGTCACTCTCACCAGGATCTCTGGAAGTGTTGTCTGCGTGAAGACCGAGGAACGGAGCCTACGCTATTGGTGAATGTAGCATTTCAAGGGTTCGTATTTGTCGCGACTTTCGTCGTTCAGTTTGGATAGTTCCAGTTGTGATTTAGAGCATGAAATGTGTACTATATTCACCTTATTTTTACATTGCATTGACGTTCACTCTCATCGTACACAATAGCGTTCGATGCGACTATTACAATTTGAATTCAAGAATCATTACCAATATTTTTACAGTTTAAGCAATATTTTTACAATTTTGTGACATTTTGACAAATTAGTTGCTCTCGTTTAAATATTCTTAATGATTTTAAATTCAGAATCTACACATTCTTATCTAGTGTCTCTTCTTTGTTTTCTTCCTCATTAGTTCTCTGGTTCTTCATTAGTTGAAGAAAAATAACTCTCAATGAGAGTTTTCTGCCTGCCCATCAATTAAAGGATTTTACGAATTCATTGAAGCTATAAACATCTAATACTCTTGGCCATATAGTAGCGTATGAATCAATAAAAACCCTATGTATTTAGCGCTTTTAACTTCCTTCTTTGTAATTCATTATTTTGCAAACTAAAGTTTGTGTGTGCTGGTAAACATAATTATCATATTATTAAATTATTTTACGTATCATATTGTGCAGATAAAACTTCATAATCCATATATGCAGTCAAAATGAAAGCGGAAGACTATATATTGGCATGTAAGTGCCTAATACACCTTATAAGGTATATTTATTTTTAATTAGGAAAACATGAATCAATTGCGTGTCGTTTAATTATTCCCGTATTATTTAAATATTCTATTTTCTTAATAGAAAGCTATTTCTAAAGAAAATTGAGCTATTAATCTTAATTTTGTTTTTAATTATATCGCCTATGAATTCGAAATTAGATTCGCATCTATGTTTTCCTCAGATGACTAAAAGTTTTAAAATATTTTATTTTTGTGTCACGTCATATCTGCTGATAAAAATACGTCTGGGAGGAAAGAAACTACAGGAATTGTAAGAGTACATTAAAGAAGGATGATACGGACACGAGCAAAATACGTCAAATGTTACATACTTCAAAATGTAAAGGCGCGTGATGATAATTTCCGAGCAACCGAGAGATGTTGGCAGTAATGTACTGAAGCAATCGCAATAACTTTTTCGTGAGAACGCGCTTAATTTTCTGTGAATGGGATTCTCAAAGACTTTAATTAGCTTTGGTAAAAGGCATATTGGCCTACAACTTACAGGTGAAGATGCATCTTTTCCTGGTTTGCGAAATAATCTAATTACTTTCCACTTTGAGGGAAAGTGCTCGAATGTTGAATTACTTAATGTAGTGAAAGCGTTGTTTGTCCGTCTGTTTAAAGTTATACGACTTTTATAACTGGTATCGCGTCCTGCTGATTTCTATCTATTTAATTCTTCAGTAAAGATATTTCTTCCATTATAATGGGTGACATTTCAAGAATGTATGTCAGCAACAAGTCCCTGTTATGACGAAAAATTTAAGAAAAAAAGAACAGAGAGATGCGGTAACATACCACAAATCTTAATACCAAATTCAACTCTTAAGACATAATGAATGGAAGTTTTTTCAGTGTGACTTGAATGAGAAGGATACATGATAAAAAATACATTTCAAAATGTAAGAAAATTATGTTTGATCATTTTTTCATGATTTTTGAAAGTTTTTATTTATTGTAGAGATATTTCAATCATTAACAAATAAAACATTAAAAATCATCAAGAAGTTTTTTAATAAAGCGAAAATATGGTAAATATGATTAACCGTAACAATATTATAAGATTGATGGTAAAAATATAATTACGAGTAAATGGAATAATTTTATAGGGTAACTTCGTGTATCTTCTTTGGTACGAGTTCTTTGGTCGTATTTGACTGTTACAAAAGACGTTGGTAAATAAAGGGTTAAAACGTGGGTTAATCAGGCCTCAATTGCGTGCGGGTTTTGCACCGGCTTCTTCAGCTGAGATTGCGGATTCAACTCTGTCAGGTAACTGTGGATTTCTGAAGGTCAAAAAATTGCATTTGGCAAGTTCACGAACTCTGGTTATATGCCCCGCAAAATTAAATCTCCGACAATTGCAGCCCTCATTAGAACGCATCGCTCATGCAGAGAAAGGCGCAAGGAAGGAATAAATATTCATATGTTCCCAGTCATAACACACTCGTGACTGAGAACGTTGTGACGTTACCCTGGCGGGGAGGAACATGGGAGTGAAAATAACCTTGGCAGCGTCGGGTGCCCAATTGCTGATAAAAAATTAGATCATTAAAAAATAAATTAATCAACCAATCAATTTCTTAATAAGTATGCTTAAGCAATTGGTCACAATTAGAGCACGGACGTTTAGGTAAATACATATTTTGCCCCTTAATTTTGAGCGTTGAAAGTTGAGTGGAAATTATGCCAAATAGCATGTCACCTAAAAATAATTTTTTAGCAACTCCATAAAAATAAATATTTTCCATTGAAACAAATATTATTACATGTTTCGCTAAATTTTATTTGAATAAATGAATATTTTGAGTATTTTTAAGTTCAATACGTTGGAGTTTTTGGATACATGGTGAAAGACGGGCCAGTTTGGAATGCAGTTGTTGGTGACACATCACATGTTACAGTGGTACTTCCTCGATTGAGTGAAATTAGTCTGGTTCACGGTCTTTCAAAATGCCTGTCAGCCATTTTTTATCACTACTTTGTTTATTCTCTTGACAATTTGGGAATAACACTTCGAATGATAACATACACTCTTAACACTAGCAGCTCCCAAACTTCCTCAGATTGCATGGACGAAATGTGCACGGGCGAAAGAAAATGATGTCCCGTTTTACTTCGAATCTTCTCGCGATATTGATTACTGGTTTTCATATGGGTAATAAATAACTATTTTCGTCGTTTTCACACATTTTTCATTCTTCAAGCACATAAAAAATAAATAGTAGTACCTAAAAGTTGGAGCCCTAGTCATACTACGGAGCTTTAGCGTCATGCGTAAGGAAGTCGCGTTAGGCACTAACAGTCGCGTTAGGCACTAACAGTCGCGTTAGGCACTAACAGTCGCGTTAGGCACTTACCTACTCCACAACGCTGGCAAGAATCAACGAGAAATATTGTTGGAGAGGTGACAGGAAAGAAATTCGTGAAATAGAAGTTGAAATTATATCTTCGGGTTAGGTTATGTCTTATACTCATAACGAAAGCTGTTTTAAGATATTTCCTACATTCTCTAGAAAAACAGATTCAAAATTCCACCACTTGCCTACGTTTTGGTCTGCTTGTTTCACCACTTGCCTACATTCTTTGACATATTATGCAACTACTTTGTTCAACGCTTGAAATGCTTATGTTTTTATAATGCATAACGCAATGTCGCAATTGCTAAAACTCTTCTGAACTTTGTTCATTACGACCGTATAAAGTCGCTTGTTACGTTATAAATAGAGTTTAAACCTCTGCCATCGACTTGGAGTCCATGGGGCTCCTCAGACTTCGCGAAACTTCGAATACATCCACATACGTTTTTTTATAACCTAGATTCTTCTTGTCCCTTTTCCTTCTACAGTTTTAAGTAATAGTTTGCGAGATTATTGTTGTGGAATGCTTTTCAAGAAAATTATCAGCCTTTGTTAGCGCGCAGAAGACCACTTTGCTAATTAGTAGAGTTTGTTCTGTGGCATCTCTGAAGAAAGTGTAATGTACAAAAAGTAAATCTAGTCTGTTAGGTGAATATGTGAATATTAATGACCATGATTTTGAAGAAAATATTGTGCAAAGGATGGAGTAACTGTACAGAGTTGAGAGAGTATCTTCCGATTATCAAATTGAAAGAGACCGTGACTCATCATAGGGATAATCTTGTTTAAAATCTGGGAAAGAAGACGATAATGAATCGGATTTTTTTGAGAATGAAGAACCTGAATAATAATTAACTCAGAATCCAAACTTTTATAATGGAAAGAACAAACCATGTGCAAGAATTGTGCAGAAGAAATTGACTAAAGAAACTTAAGTGAGAATTTTAGCGTTTGCGGTAGTATCATTTTTGTCCTAGATTTTCAATTCTAGAGTTATAGTAGTTTTCAATAATACATTCTTTAATGTTGAATCAATTTTTAACGTAAAGATAAATATGTTAAATGAAAAGTCTGCATAACTTTATTCAATCATTCCTAATCACATGAAATTCCCGTATTAGATAACTTATTAAGAAATATATAACGATAAATATCTTATTTAGCCATCGTTTATTGTAAGTTTCAATGTTCTTCACTCGAAATACAAATGAATACTGTGATATTTGAAAAAACATGTCATGTAACCCTGGGACTCCACGTCCGTACCAGTGTGACTGAATTCCCATGTCAGCGACTAAGGGTTACGAATGTCTCTTTACGCCTGGCGCTAAAACTCCCTGCTGCTTGACTCAGGGACACGTCGCGTCGCGCTTCTTCGCAGGTCGGCGGCGACGGCGGCGGTGACGGAAGCGGCTCCGGATCCGGGCTGCTTCCGGCGTCGCGCCGGCGCAGTCAGGTGCGCGCAGTTACAGGTGGCCGGATCCCAGCGCCGCGACGCCTCCGATTCCTCCCGGGCGAAGGCATACGGGCGGAAGAGCGCGGCTTGCGGACGGATTCCCAACGGGCGCTGTGCCGCCGCCCGGAAAAGTATGTGAAGGCGTCCGGGAGAATTGATGTTAGATTGCCTCTTGGCAGGTTACTGAGTGAACAAGGCGACAAAATGAGTCGGTTAAGGATTTTTGATTGATTGCTACAAGTCTATTGTATTGGTTTAACGGTGAATTGTTGCCGTGTAAATAATTGAAATAATTCAAGGCGTTGTCATTGCCAACAATATAGTTTACTATGTTAACAATATTGCTAACAAACGAAGTAAACAATATTGTTGGCAATGACAACGCCTTGAATTATTCCAATTATTGGTACAAGTCCATTTGATCCCAGAAGGGCAAGGGTGTACTGCGAGAGTAGGAATAGTTCTGCTTCTCTCTTCAGGTGAAACAACCGTAAGAGGTGTACGATTACTCATTCTCAATCTCGCCTCAACAGACTATACTCCAACACGAATAAAATCCGGTACCCTTTTAAAGCCTTCCTAAACATATTCTCGAACAATTGTTAACAATAGGTGCAGATTGTAGCTTCCTACCGCTTCCTGTAGTTAGAGTTGCTTTTTTAGATTACGAAATAAGAATAGTTCAACCCAAATGCAAAGGGGAATGTAAACTGAACTATGTACTTCCGAATGAAAAATAAATATGTATTTTAACAAAATCTCATTCTGAAATCGGCATCTGTTACTGTCACACGTGCGCGCTGCTCCTCGAGCTACGTGACATTTCGCCACATACCCTGTATCTTGCGTGCTGGTTTTATGGAAAGCTGCAAAATGTTTTCTAACCGTATTAACAGTTCAAAGCTTCCCGATCGTTCTGGAACGAATTAAATACTCAATTTTCATTTTTTAACCCCCCTCCCCCTAGTTACTTCATGCGAGGTGGATCTCTCGCAACAGTGCCGCTCGCAGCAAGTTTAGTTCTGATCCAGACACTGAGAAAAGTACCATGTCCTCTCGCGCCAGTTTGTTTCGAACTCTGTGAGAATCATACAGTATATTCTCTTACGTAAAACTAATCATTTTAGTTTCATCTCGAGCAAGTATGTTGGTGATTCTGCGAAGCTAATGCGTTCCGAGTCAGATCACTTCAAATTTCATGTCTCACAGTGAGCATTACTCGTTAACCCTGAAATCACAAGGCTGGGATCACTTGTGACCCCAGTGTGAAATTATCACTTTAAAAATTTGCAGCCTTGAATAGCGTTGTTAAGCGGTCGTTGTATCGAACATTCCAGTCATTCTGCTTCCGACACGACAGTCGACTTGTACAATATATTTTTCTCCTCGACTCCTTCTACAACAGGTAATATAAAATAAAATGTAATTAGTGTTATACCTGTGGAAATAGATTTATCAAAGCATTAATCCCAATCTAAGCTTCCAGAAAGTATTTTTCGCGATATTTGTGGTTAGGAGGTTCTAAAAAGAAAGGAAAATAATGTTTAATTTTAGTAAAGTAATGGATTGTTGGTCACACGTCTGGCGTTTGAATCCTGAGGTGCATGCCTTTTCTAGTTCATATAAGAAAGTCATGTAAATACGATAGAATTATTAGTTAATTTACCTTCAATTTTTTTTTTAATTTGTTGCGTCTGTTTTGACGCAACGCGTCTCTAAACCCCTTGGGGGGGCGTTGAGCGCTTCGCGCTTCTTGGAGTAATCCTCCTCTAATAGCGCTTGGAGTAATCCTCCGTTAGAATAGTCTGTCGCGTCTCGTCGCAGTCGGTTGTCAAGAGGACCGCCAGGTAGCATCTCCGCGTACGCGCCTCCTACCGCGCGCTCCTGCGTCACTACCCAGCGGCCAGAATTAGGAAGGAATAAGGATACGGGTAGGGTTTAGGGCACTTCACCGGGGTTGGACTAGCCCTTGTGAAGCAGCCAAACTCGTTTTGTTGGAACAAATTTCACATGAGATTCGACGGGAATCGAACCCGGATCTCAGTGGTGAAAGGCTTGCGACTTTGCAATGAGCCACGAGTTCAGCTATTACCCTATCTCCTACTGCCAAATCTGACAATGTTAGAATAATTCGCTCTTTCACACTTTTGTTAAATGTCTGAAATTGTAACTTGTAAACAAATCTTCGTAAAAACCAAAACAATTGGAAGAGTATAGTACAACTGTAGAACAGCCTATGAATTACGCAGTCCACATTCTCCCACGTCCTCTGTCATGTTGACATTTAACTTTATTAAAGATGTTTTTATGGCGTATCATTTGAATTTTGGACCAGAAACTCCCTCTAAACTTTAAAAACAGAATGAATTATTCATCACTCTATGTCACGAAAATACGATATTCAGAATGCATTATTAATATTGTCCCGCTAGAGGTCAAGGCTTACGATTGCCTGGCCGGATAGCAGAGATCGCTAGGGCAGTAGTACCGTGGCGATCTAGGACGGAAGGATCGCGGGTTCCAGTCCCGCCTCGGGCATGGGTGTGTTTGTGTATGTTTGAATTTGTGTGTCGTCCATATAGCCGTGATTACCATCATCATTTCCATCTTCCATCCCCCCAGGACTAACAACCCTTGGAGATAAAAATTGGATTCAGCCTATTGCTCATCCTCTGATGAATCACATGCCCTGGCCACGAGATAAAATTATGATGAGCCCCAGTAAGAGCATGTCTGCGTGATCCGAGACGATCTATTCGCAAAAATAATAATACTATTATTATTATTATTATTATTATTATTATTATTATTATTATTATTATTATTATTATTAATAATAATAATAATAATAATAATAATATAAAAATACATGGAAGCACTATCAAAAACGAATGGAAATTTTCAATTTCTTGGTATTTAAATTTTCAGTTTTGAATTAGCGTTCTTCAAATTTAGCACTGCACACATTGACTGACAAAATTAATTTTGAATAACTTCATTTTGAACACGAGAAAAGAAACTTTTTCCGTTTGACACTTTTACAACTTTGCCCTTTAGAGTGTGGATTTTTTCAAAATAACACAAATTTAAAAAGAAA
This sequence comes from Teleogryllus occipitalis, assembly GCA_011170035.1. NCBI lineage: Eukaryota > Metazoa > Arthropoda > Insecta > Orthoptera > Gryllidae > Teleogryllus > Teleogryllus occipitalis. Next base: position 112,630 of record BLKR01001389.1, read on the forward strand.
CTCTACATTTTGTCACTTTTACGACACACGATTTTCTGTATTGGATCTTATCAAATTGATCAGAAATTTCAATCTCTAGTATACGTCAATTTTTTTGGATTTCGAAACGGTCTTCCTCTTGGATCGATCCAGGTAGACCATTGGTAACCATTCTGAGTTCCTTCAACCACAATTGTTCTTCCTGCCAACGCTTCTCTACCCAAATCTTGGATCTGAAGCGGTCATTCGACGAGGCCAATTGTAATGAAGTCGCATGATGTGACCTACATAACGCCATTCCACGTACCCAATTTTAGATTTAACTCTTATGTCTTCATTTCTTAATATAGCATTCTTAATAAGCAATATAGCTTAATATGAAAAACTAATATAAAAGCTTTATTTCTTAATATAAATTAATTTTAACAATGATACATAATGCATTAATTACCATTTGGACTATATAAATGAGTATAAACAACCTGTAACAACTATTGTAACACAGCTTCCGGGTCAATGACCCCCATCTCGATCAGGTTTTCGTCCAGTTTCCCTGATCCATTGAGCAAATGCTGAGATGGCTCCTTGTTTTGCTTCTGGACATAAATGTAACTTCATTTTCTGTGCACGTCTTCTAGAATTCAGTGGGAAATACAATTATTCAAATTATCGTTTCCACGTTGTCGCGGCAGGAAGTAATAAGAGCCAAAATTTATTGCTTATTTATCCTTGAAAATAGATTTTATTACATGGGAGTTTTTTTGTTTTTGTTTTTCTCCCTTTCAAAATTCAAAATTTATTGCTTATTTATCCCTTGAAAATCGATTTTATTACATGGGAGTTTTTTTTTTTTCTCCCTTTCAAAATTCAAAATTTATTGCTTATTTATCCTTGAAAATCGATTTTATTACATGGGAGTTTTTTTGTTTTTTTTTCTCCCTTTCAAAATTCAAAACTTAAGTAGTATATGATTTATTGTAGGGATCACAGAATTTTGAAAATGTGCACACAATTCACTTTTCCCCATAGCCCGTCATACGCAGTTTTTAACTGTTTTTTGACGTAAATAAATAAATAAATAAATAAATAGCCAAATAATATAGGCTTAATCTTGCGAAAGAAGAGTTGAAGATTTTTCTTTCCATTTTTCGGATGCCGACATTAATACCATTTGTTTTTTTTAAGGATGAAAGCTCATGTTTGAGAAAGACTTGTGAGCGCCGGAAGTTCACAAATGTTTAATATGTCTCTCTTTATTCACAAGCTGTAGAATTTGTTCGGAAGAATAAATCTTGGTCCCCAAAATGGTGACGTTGCTGCAGAAATTCGTTTGGTGAATTTTTAAAACGTATTGAAATATAGTTCTTTAATTTGTGCAAGACATATTCCTCCAAACATTAGATCTCTTCTCTACCAATCGAAATTATTTCATTTATGATATTTCATAATTTTTACTTTCCCGCGATTTATTTGCAGCCCTACTCTCGTGCTAAGAACCAGAAGTTCAGGGAGCACTGCTTGCAGTTGTCTTGATGAATTAGCAATTAAAATAATATCGTCCACAAACATACTATATTTAGTTAATTTTCCCCTATCAATGATAATTCCAAAATTATCCGACATTTTTCTTAGTACGACTTGTAATAAACAGATAAATAGTTTTAGGGAAATAGGATCCAATTTGGCTTACCTTCAAAGCAAATTTTCGTCCATCAAAATTCATTTTAAATTTTCCTTCACGTGATAATCATATTTTCCATAGAAAAAAAATATGTCATTGCCATCTGCGCTGACGGGTTTCAGTTTTTGTAAAATGTTCACTTGCTGCACGATACCGAAGAATTTTGCAAAGTTTATGAGGAATACATATACTGCCAAGTTTAATTGTATTTTCTCTGAGTTTTGTAATCGTTTGTAGATTGTTAATTGTGCTGTAGTCAGCGGGGTAACCTGCTTGTTCCTGCATTTGATTTTTTTCAACTCTGTTCAATCTGTTTAAAATTATTTTTGAGGAGATTTTGAAAATATATTTGGCATTATACTTATAGGCCAGAATTATTTTTGTTATTTGGATTGTTCTATTGTTATTCAATAAAATACCCATTCAATTTTTTGTCAATCATGCATTAGGTGAAAACAACAATTTCATATTATTTCCCCTTCATTATTACAACATAATATGCTGTTCTTTGTCACCTTGGCATGGCTTTGGTAGGCGTTTGGTAAGCGTTTGCGTCAGCCGTTGTCTGCACCGAAGAGGCTGCAGGTTCGAGTCTTGTTTAGGCATGGTTGTATTGGTAATAGTCCCTTCATCCCTAATCTTCATCCTCCATAATTCATAATTCAAGAATTCAAGGCTTAACAACCTTGTCTTACCAATGGATACAGCCGAAAACTTGATCCCTATAATTTCACACGTCTCTCAAGGATAGAATATGACTGGGATTGTAGTGTGGTCAGAAATTCAACAACAACAACAGCAATAATAATAATAATAATAATAATAATAATAATAATAATAATAATAATGATGATGATTTTGTTTTTGTGGCGAGACTTGGGCCATTCGTCCCGCTCTTCCGCCTGATCACATAATACAAAATTTATGAATATAAAATTGAAATAAGAATTTTCGAAGATATGTTTAGTAATAACGTAAAAATGTTTTGCCCTTGGGCTTACAAAAACTAAAATTACGTCTTGGCAATTGCCGAGCGGCCGGGGCATACCAATAAAAACGAAGGAAAGCTGTTTAAGTTCAAGCTATTCAACATTGTAGAACTAAATAAAATATTTAAAATAACTTCGAAACTATTACAGATTCATGAAACACTAAACGCGACAGTACCAGAAAAAGTAATTATAAAAGAAGATTAATTTTAGCGATATGCATCAAATGTGGACATAAAAACTCAAATATTAAAGAATGATAAAATGCCATAAAAAGTCATGAGGGGAACAGAACAACATGTAATCTCAGAAATATAGTATTTATTTGTTTTGTAAAAGACCGCAGTGTTTTACATTTCCTTACATTTACTGGAATATTTTTCCCAGCTTTGGTCGTTGCTACTAAGTAAGATTTATTGTAAATATTGGTGATGCTTTTTGGAATATTGGATAACAGAGACTTACGCGATTTCCTTTTTTTTAAATTATTTATTTAAGGTCGCCATATAAACAGCTAGGTCATTGGCGACCACAGTTACAAAAATACAGTATTTACAAATGCACATATTAGTTACACATTTTCATGGGATACACATACACAAATCCTAAATCTAGATGTTATACATAGGGCAGACAATGTATAGTCTTTAGCTAAATACTATTTAACATATTAAATTTGGTGAGGAGTTCTACAATTTTCTTTTGACCGGGATAAGAATTTAATATACAATATAGATTATCATTGATGTTAAGGTTTGTTCTCACAGTCGCCATCGCGTGGCAATCAACTATAATATGCTTCGTGGAAACTGGGAGTCCGCAATTTGGGCAAGGATCAGGAGCAGTCTTTTTAATTAGGTAGCTGTGACTGAGTTTAAAATGTCCTAGGAAATGCCTTAAAACAAGGAAATGCGATTTCCTTGTTTAAAGGCATTATGATAGAAGTCGGTTCGTTTTTAACATTTTGAAGAAAAGACACAAACTATGAAATATGCATCGACCTTTGAAATCAGTGTTGCTAGCTTTGTAGTCAGACGATTAGTGCTGATACGTATTGAAAACTAAGACCTGCATTATGAGCTCTTTGAAAAGCAGTAGGGAATGATTCCTTTATATTGCCGTACACTATACCTCCATAATCAAGAACGATGAGCAAGAGGAATTTTTCTAGTAGTTCTTCGATTTTGGTTGGAAGACATTTGTAAGCGCATATAAAAGAGCATTTTGTTGCGTGCATTTTGCTAGAAGTGTCCCGAGCATGGGGTTCAATTAAAGAACTTATTGATGGTCAGACCGAGATTGTGAACTTGAGAGCAGAAATTATCATTAGTGTTTTTACATATTATACAAGAAATATTTAGATTTTGAAGTGCTTTTTGAAACCGACAAGAGCTACATGTAATTATAAGTTGTTAGTTATGAATTGACTGAGATTTTAATGGGCACTGAGTACTTTCATGAGAATAACTGTTAGCAGTACTGTCAGTCCTTCAGTTCCAAATTTCATTCATTTATTACGACTTCTTCTCCTTGACATTTATTTATGTGTATCTCTTTCAAAATATGACTCTCTTTTTTGGTAAGATTCTTGAAATATGAAAATTCTGGTTTAAACGTTCTAGAAAGAGTTTTCGGAAACGTTCAGCTGTGATCTCAAGCGAACAAGAATTTTATTTTCCATGAAAATATACAGAAGATATTTTTGTTTGTAATGAAGAGCTTAAAAAATAAATGAATATTCTTTACAAATATTCAATTAAAAAAATTTAAAACATCATTAATAACTTGATAAAACCTCACTCAGGAGACATTCGGAAAAGGGTCCTATGAGGTCCTGAGATGTAGATACGTGCCATCAGCTACATTTATCGAGCAGTCGGCTATAAAGAGGAGCAGACGAGCTTTTACTGCTACCAGAGAGATAGCTCTAAACCATTAAGTTTAATTTTTCTCAATATATTCCGTTTTACAAGACGCTTGTAGTAGAATTTCACCTATTGGAAAGGATAACATAGAAGTTTTACTGTTTATAGATTTAACTCAACGATATCTCACGAAATATTTTTAAATTTATTTCTTCTCGGTCGACCTGAGGTCTTTCGAGGGATTTCAGTTTCAAATTTTTACATACAATTTTTTTAGGATTTGAGCATTCCTTGAAAAGTTGAAATTAATTTACTCTGGCTCATTTTATAACTTAGTTTTTTTAGATGCTATTGAATTTTAATTTTGATTTTAGAAGATATACCGTTAGGTTTGCCCTGTCGGGCAATAGGACGAGACAAGGGAAATATTCTATATGAAATTATTAATTTAGGGGGGGTTAAGCATATCTTTGGGAAATTTGGATTTGATTTAACTTGGAATGTTTGCTGTTTGGCCTAGTTGGAATTTATGAGCGGGATCAGATAAGGCGAGTGAAGAATAGAAATTATTCGCTACTATTTTTGTATGATCTAGAATGTTACCGATTTGGAGTTCTCTGTGAATTTGATGGTGAGGTATAAACCATGGAGCTTTTCTTTTGTCTTTCTAAGGACTTGATTTCGGACAATTTGGAATTTTTTGAATGGTTTTAACATCTGCGTTTCCCCACATCGGGCAAGCATAAGTTAGTGAGGATAAGAAATATATTTATACAGTAGAGTCTGGCATTTTATATGAAGCATTGAGTGTAATAAAATATGAAAAAATATTGATAAAGAATAGTCTGTTTATTCCTTTGTACACTACATAGAGAGGCATTGTCATAAATGCTTCTTCCGTGAACAAACAGGATTTGATACTTTTATTAAAAGAAATTCCTGTATATTTATGATGAGGGAAAATATACAAACAAAAAACTGATTTACAAAAATCTTCAACGCCATTCTCATGTCAATTAAACTAAAGTGAGAATTTGAAGTTACTCGTGATTTTTAGATATTGAAAATGTGTTTCTCTCAGCTAAAGTGATCATCTCCAAACTATCAGTAACATGATTTTTAACATTCTTGATCACTGGTTGAACTCCCAAGATTGAATATATGGAAATGAGAACTTTAGATGTCAAGAATATTTTAAAAACTCGCCAAACCAGCTAATAATCAATTCAGATTCAGATTTAGTGTTATTTGTTTCCGTTAGAAAACCTTCTTAATCCAGCATTCTTTATACGTTTAAGTTTAATGTTTCTTTCTGGGCTAAAACTAGATGTTTTAACAACTTTTTGAAATGTATTGAAAAAATAGACATTTAGGTTGATATATAAAATATTGTCACATAATGGTTCTTCTGTTGAGAATACATGATTACTACTCGTAAAAGTTATAGAAACTACAATATAATACTATTTTCTGTAATAATAGGAGATTGGGAATCTTTTAATTCACGGCTCACTCCAAGAAAATCATTTTTGTAATTTTGTAAAACAAGTAAAGGCAAAATAAATAAAGAATATTTATGACCAACTACTCAGATTTGAAACAAATATCTTAGACAGATTAAATGTAGGAAATAATAGTGAGAGGTTATTTCCGGTATTCAGTGTCGGAGACGTAATACGATATTTCCAATTATATCACCATAGGTCTGTTTTCTGTGATACTCATTTTCTTTATTGGATATACAGAAGAATCAAGAGAAAACCATGAAAACATTTTTCCTTCTCAAATTCACAAGGGTGAACCTGGAATTAAAGACCATAAGTCAGAAGTGAAAAGGTGGCTCGCTTCACAACCCCGTGTCATAGTGTCATTGTTCAGAAAACCTCATTGCCAAATTTCGTAAGTTCCAAGGATTTTTTTTCTGCTGCGCAACTATTTCAATACAATTAGAGATTATACCGAGCAATGTATTATTTACCATTTGCACTGAATAATTCTAAAGAATATATAAGAAGTATTGAATTTCAGCTTCAATGAACCCATCCAGTTTCCCTGATCCTTGAGCAAATGCTAGATGGCCCCTTGTTTTGCTTCTAGACGTAAATGTAACTTCTTTATCTGTGCACGTCTTCTAGAATTCAGTGGGAAATATAGTTATGCAAATTATCGTTGTCCATGTCACGGCAGGAAATATTATTTCTTCACGACATGGTGAGTAATAAGAGCCCAAATATTTGCTGGTTTACCCTGGAGAATAGATTTTATTACATCAGAGTCAATATTTTTGTTAACAATCCTTGCAAAAAACGCTAATATCTTCTATATTCAAAATTCAACTAGTAAATGCGTTAGAGTAGAGATCACCCATGTATGAAAACGTGCACAAAATTAACTTCTCCCCATAGCACGTCACACACAGTTTTTAACTCTTTTTGACGTTAATTAATTAATTAATTAATTAATTAATTAATTAATTAAACCTCCTTCCGTTCAGCAAGATGGTTGCGGTCGATGGTGTAATGGCCTATCGGACTGTTAAACCCAAGTTCGCGGGTTCAAACTCGATCGATGCCGCGAATATATAATAAAAATACTTCGTGCGCCTTCCTTTGAAGGAGAAGTAAAGCCGGTTGTCCCATGTTAGTGGATTTACTGTATGTAAAGGATCCTCAAGCCTTAATAAAGCCTCTGAGTTAAATTCAAATTGCCTATCGCTCAAGTAATACCTTCTTTCTCCCCTAGTTGATGAAAGGAGCGTAGAGACATTTGCGTTGTAAGACGGAAGAGCAAGCCTCATGGGCTGAGTCTTGCCACGTAATACATAAGGCATCGATTCAATTCAGTTCAATTCAAGCCCTGCTCCACCAGCGCAGAGGCCACAACACAGGGTGACCGCACGTCCACCTTCGCAGCCACAGGGCAAGCTGTTGCAAGGGCGGAGATAGTGACAGGGACGGAGGCGGAGTGGGCAGGCGGAAGTGGGGAGGAGGCGGAGACGGAGAGAAGGGAGAAAGCGAGTGTAGATGCAAGGGAAGAATTGAAAGCGGGGATGGATATAGATGTGCACATCAAGTTACAGGTAGAGTGGTAAAGACGGAGGTGGAGGAAGAAGTTGAGGCGGGAATTGAGGACAGGCAGAGGCGGTAATGGAGATGAAAGTGAAAAGGCTCACATGGAGACTGTAATGAGGCTCAGACGGAGGCGAAGAGCGAAGACGACGAGCGGAGGCGGAGGCGAAGGCCGTTGTGGCAACTCCCAATGGGGTTGAAACAACGTTATCAGCTTTGGTGATGTACAATCAAATTTTACGAAACGGATATGTTTCATAACAAGAGTTATTAAAACGCAAGTGTTCTAATAACTCACGACTTACTGTTAACAACTATAATTTCGTGATGAAAAGGAAAAGTGCTCACACATTGGTTCTAATAATGCATGGCCTTCTTTTAACAACTATCAACATCAGTCTGTCACCTTCTACATGATGAACATAAGCTTTATATGTAGCCCAATTTAAAAGAAAATTATAATAGATTGGAATGTTCACAAAGGTGTTGTTCGATATACGTATCGTGACATCATTTTCCAATACTTGAATTGTCATCAAACTCAGTCGAACGTGTGGAGGCGGAGACAGGAGTTGGGGCGGAGGCGTGGGCGGCCGGGACGTCGCGACGCGGAACAAGACGACGACGGCGGCGGCGGCGGCGCGGTGGACGCGCGTCAATACGTCAAGCGGCGCGGAGGGGGCGGGGGCGGGGGGGGGAGTGGGCGGCGGCGCACGCGTGTGGCCGCGTCCGGTCGCCACCTCCGCCGGCGGCTGCGGACCGCGCCCCTCGCGCCTCCACGCGCACCGCACCGCGCAGCCACGCAGCCCTCTGCTCGCCCCCCGGCCCACCCCCGCGACGCGCGCGACGCCCGCGGGGCGCATCGATCGCCCGCGCGCCCGTGCGACGCCCCCGACCGCCCCCGACCGCCCCCGGCTGCCCGCGGCGCGACCGCGCGCGCCCGCTCGCCCGCCCGCCCGCGGGCCGCAGGGCTGCCGCCCAGCGAGACAACCTGCTCGCTGCCTCTGCACCTCCAGCGTTCAGCACGCGAAGAAAGAAATGGAAATTTCTTGACATCATCTATGGATAAATAAAAGGGAATGTGCGTGTGTATGTCGCATATAGATGCAAAAATTACTAAACCGATTTCGCTGAAATTTTCACACTTTATTCTTATTAGTAATGGAAGTGTTTAAAGAGTCATATTAATTAATTCGAACTTTTGGGGCGTTGTTATTAATCTTTTTTTATGACGACTCAAGCGCCCCTTAACTCTACGCAACCCGCCGCACAATCAAGGATTAAGTGCATCTTCACTGCATACAAGTATTCTGCCCCTGCGATTGTGTAATATCGGCCGGAATTATTACTTGAATCTCGGACAAGTGATTACAATTTTTCCCAGATAGTGTCGTAGTGAACGCATGCCCAAATGCGAGAGAGAACTATTAAACAATAGGATACTTGACAACCGTGTCCAAACCAGGACATAGAACAAACCCATACTTGCGAGAAAGTCTTTCACCTATTAGAATATTTTCACAGCGAAGGGTAAAACGTGATTGACAATCACGTGACCAGTAGTGTGAGATGTGTAATACACTGCAATAGAGAAGCATTGCCGGGTTCACTAGTAATGAATAAAATTATCTCTTAACTATTCTTCTAGCGTAAATACACAGGGAAGCCATTTATTACGTATTATATACAAGCGGATAATTTATAATATTAAATCCCGTGGTGGCAGCGGAAATATTGTGGTAATCCATAATGATGGTAAGGATTCTAGAGATATCAACCACAACCAAAAACTTTGTGGTTGATGTCTCTGGAATCCTTCCAATCTTTAAAATATTATTTTTATTTTGAATGTTTTCAATGAAATGTTTATTTCCAATAAAACATTTACTTTTTTTCATACAATTAAAGTGCACCGTTTACCATTTAGTCTACGATGCTAAAGTGACTTCTACGATTCACAATAAAGCTCCTTCAACACTCGTAAAAAGTGAATCGTTATTTAAGAAACAAGTATCGTGTCATTGAATTGGACATTTGTCTAACGAGATTAAGCTTGATAACAATTCAAGTGTTGTAATAAGATGTCAGGATACGAATAATGTAAGACTCTTTGTGAAAATTTCAATCTATAATAATTTTCATATAAATTTTATTTTATTTAAAGCTTAAATTTGTCCTCAAGAAGCTGAAGATGGTGTTGACAATAGTTGATAGAAATAATGGATTATTGACCGCTTGTATGATCACTTTTCTTTAAGAAACGGATCATTTTTGTTAACAGAAGGTCATGGTTTATTGTAACACTTCGTTTTAATAACTTTTATTACGAAATTGATCTCAGTTTCGTAAAATTTTGGTTTAGATAATCATAGCTATGAAAATTATTTTAACCCATTGGGCGTTAAACATAAAAAAGATCTCCTTTAACAAGATTTTCTTGTAAATTTTCAGCGTAAAATATTAACCCTACGCACTCAAAACGTGCTTAAGACAATATAAGGTTCCTAAACAACTCCAGTGTCTTATTAATTGTAAGAAAAGTATCAACTACTCCAACGTCTTAATAAAAAAGTGTTTCAAAATTAACAATAGCATCATGAGTGGAGAAAGAATTAGGTAGTAAATATTAATATCAATATACATGACCTAACAACACAGTAAAATTTAGATGTTGCTTAACGTGATATTTAATATCAATATTTTGTTTCAACGCAGTGAGTTCTTGTTTTAGATACACTGTAAAACTAATTCGTTTATGATAATGATATCTTAGTCCTGCCATCTGATTATTTATTAATCCGCTCATAGACGACATAAGTAGGCAAACAATCAAGAGCACGAACGCATTGATCGAATTTTATAAGTGGACATACTTTCATAGACCTGGTTGCCGTAGGTTCGAGTTTCCTCGGATACATTACTGAGAAGTAGTTTTTATGTCGACCACTGCAAGCTTAAAAGTTCTAGTGGCAGTTTTTCTCATTGGTCGCTCCGGTAGTTTCCGCTCATCCATTCTGTAGTGTTGCCCGAGCAGTACCTTAACCCTTCGAACCTCAAGGTTATTAAAATCTTAAAAAACCGAGGGATGTTACGAAGTTACTTCAGAATAAATTGAATTTAGTATTAATATTTTTAGCATGTATGTCTAAATGTTGTTTTTGATGATCAGATTAAACCTCAATTTGAGTTGTTAATACAACAATTTGTACTGATTTTATCGACATATTATTTACTAGTGCAATTTCAAAACAATGAGGAAATTTTATACATGAATAAAAAGTGTAAACATAAATCAGTATTGTTCCTTTTTAATTAGTTTTATATATAATGTATATCAGTGCGTTTGATGAATTTAGCATACTTATTTTTGACATATTAGGCACATCAGTCCTCAATTTTTTCCTTGATTTGTGGACAATTACTCCTCCTAACATTCATTCTTGAAATAGCACCCATTATTTCTTTCAAATATTTTACTTTGCTTGCATACCAATATTCTACTTGTACTGATTGAGTTTATAGCATTAATCTACAGAGCAGTTGTAAATTTTTCTCACTCCTCTATAATGTGGTTTAGTCAACGTGTGAATTAGTTTTTGAAGAAATAACTTTCAGGGGCATAGATACAAATAGGTAGTCGGAAGGCCCAGTGCATAATATCAAAACGTAGTCCCTACCTCTGATTGCATTAAATCAGGAATTTAAAATCTAATTTAAATACATGCACTATACATTATAAATTAGATTAAAGCAATTAACTAGAAAAAAAAATCATTATTTTTTAAGGCATTAAGGTTCATGAAATACAATACAATCGGAGAACAAACAAATGCTATTCATGATTGACATTTTTCGGGGAGCCGCTAATTTTGTGGAGCCGCATGTCGGAAGATTTCACCAATGAGGTACTGTTCAACGTTGAACAAACTCGTCAGCACTTGCCACAAACGCCATCTAGAGCCACCGCTAGGGCAACTTCTGGAAACCAGCGTTCACACTACTTGCGGAACACGAAGCAAATAACGTCGCAGCGCTTGGAGAAGCGGAGCAAGGACACTGTCCAAAGAGTTTACACTCGCAATTTCACATGCGCAAGCAAATTGTTAAAACAGTTTCTTGTCAGTATAAAGTTGTTACTCAAAAGGTCTATAACGCGGAAAGAAAGTACTTGTTTAAAAACCCATCATCACACATGTCTGGATGGTATACATTGCACGGCATTGCAGCATCGCCAATCACTCTGAATTTTTAAATCCCACAACGTTTGCAACCCCAAATATTTCTCTTCATAACAAATGCACCATGGTATAGTACCTCCAATGTTACCCTAAATAATGATTTACAGGTCCCGACCGTCATGGATGCAATAGCAGAGCGAAACCAAACGTACATCAGTAGATTGAAAAGTTGTCCGAATCATCTCTCTTCGCGTGCAAGTAACTGTCAAGGTAATAGTCTGGCTAGACAACAGTCAAACCAAAAGAAGACCATAAAGATTTCACACGACATATTAACGGAAAATATTTATTGAACAGATACAAAACCAATGTAAACAATTAAGAAAAATTGGCAAACGGGAATTGTTTTCTTACATATCGCTAACGTGTTTATATTTATACAACAATATACTGAATGTTCAAAAACAAGAAAAAAATTCAAAAAATAGAATACATAAAAAGTATGTACTGTGTCTCGCGACTTTCCTTCTGCTACCGGCAAGAACAAGTCTACTCCACTCAGACGAGGACGCTTAGGGCAGAAAACATTCGTTAAAATTTCTGGTTTTAAGGACGGGCCAGAGGAGATAAAGGAATGCCATGAGTACCGAGGTCATTGATAACATGCGCAGCTTCAAGGACCACAAGCTGTCCTAATTCAGATAAATGATGACCTTTTTAATGCCAGATGCATTTGGCACTTAAGAAATAGACTGTTATCCATCTCTAAGTTTTTCCTCGTTTCAAACATGTTTCGTTAACGTAGAAATAGATCTAGTTTAAATGGTCGTACTCGACGGGAATAAATCGGTTGAGAAAGATGAAACGGTTTATAGAAATTGTTAAGCAATAGTTCATGAAGAATTGAATTGAGCACCATTATATTTTCGATTTGTAGTTTCAGGAAATATTGCCCGAATCCTTTTCAACATTCGCGAAAAAAATGAAGAATCATCTAAAGAGAAAAAAATATATGTAATTTTCATGAGTTGATCTTACATTGCGTGCTTGAAACATAATAACAAAACGTAAGTTGAAAATTCACAAACTGCACGTAAAGGTAATTTCCTGAAGAATATTATTCTGCATGTTTATGTTACGTACGAATGTTGTTAAGTGAAATTATTCCCATCTCCACCAGTAATTCCTACAGTCACTACCTTTCTGACGATGAATACAACTTACTTTGTGGCTGGAGTCACGTAGTAAAGAATGGTCTCTCTGTCCAGAAGTCTAGTAATCATCCTATTCTGTGCCAGCTCAGCGGTAACCAGGTACTTTCGTTGGGTAATTTGAAAGTCGTGAAGAACAGACAAGGCTAATTTACTTTCGTTGGACCAACTCTCACTTCGGTTGCAATCGTACCTGTCTCCAACATCACATGTTTCTTTTTTTTTCGTGTCGATTTTTCTGTTCACAAAAGCATATTAAAGATTTTTATTCCCCTGAAACAAGTCTATGGTGTAAGTAAAACGCCTTGAAAATCAATGTAAATCACAATTGTGCTGCAAACGCGCCATATCAATGGAAGAAAACTCAAACAAACGCTGCAATGCTGAAGATAATAAAATTCAGGTAAATCAGATATAATATAATTTCAGAAATTTTAATGACCTTATATTTCATTTATGCTACAAAAATGATCCCTTAAAAATAATAATGATATCTTAAAGTATGCTGTAATGCTGGTTCATTTGAGAATATTTTCATACCTTACAAAAGAGTAACGAGTTATACTACGAAGTCAGGATAAGTGAATGGCAGCAAGCGTTTGCAGAAACTAAGACGATAAACGAGTAACATACTCCAGAATTCTTTACAACGGTTTATAGTTTCAAATCTCGTTTTATAAAATTATTGTGAAAATTTATTTATACGTACATGAAAAAAAGCTTAAAACACACGGTTTCAATCGTTTTGGAAGGGTTTTTGTACCCTTTAGATTATTCTAAGATGCAAGTTAAACTCTATTTCATTAAATACTTTCTTGATAAGACAGAAAAAGAAATTTCAACATTTTGAAACAAATGAGTAAGTATATCTTGTTTTTTTTTTAATTTTTGGATTCTTAACAATACCAAAGCTCAGTGCAATATAATGATTAATTTTTGCGTTACACAGTAAGACATTAAAAAGCACTCTTGATAAGCTTTATAGTAATATCACTCATGTCAATTATTATATTTGTAGAGGAACGGATAAAAATTAAATGATTTTACAATTGAATTCAAATCAGCTTAAAATGAATTCTGAATATATTTTAATTTTTTTTATGCAGAGCAAAGATATACCGAATCAAAGCATATAAGTTCATGTAAATAATCCAGAACAAATAATTGCAGCAGAAAATGTTAAATCCTGTGACACTAATTTTTTGATCTGTTGCTCCTCATTCCTTTTCATCCCGTGACACACACTCAGTTACACTAAAATGCTAAGGCCGTTAGAAAGAAAAATGTATTATATTACAACAGTTTATTAGTTATGACACCATCCATCACATATCTGGCCACCAACTTCTATTATAACCTATTTCAAATGTCAGCCCTATCACCTTTCAAACTTTCCAAAAATCCAAATTACCAAACACGAATTAAAAATAACGGAGTATGTAAATTGCGGACCAGAAGGAAAGTAAGAGCTACATCCATACGTAAATTGCGGACCGACCAAGAGAAGGGCATAGGTAAATTTCGTACTATTTTCCCCACCAACGATTCGGACAGATTGAAATGAGCATGGAATCTTTCATTTCTTATTCTGTGTCTTATTTAAATTAATGTATCTTAATGACATATTCCTCATTGTAGCAACTGGCAACTCACTCTATACTGACTTGTAGGTATTCCCCTTATTTCATTTTGTGTTTGGATTATTTATGATTAATATTCAAGGAGAGTGACTCCTATCGTATAAAGAATAGTGTTCAATATTGTATAAGAAAACCTGCAAATTAGATTACAGTACGTACCCTTTAGGAAAGTCCGGAAATGATGCTTCGATAATTCAAAGAAAGTTTCATTGACGAATCATCAATTGTCCAATTCACATTAATTTAATCGTTTACTTGTACGCGCTTTCCAAACTGATTTTAGTGCTCATAAGTACTGGTAGTGATTGTTAAGTTCTTAAACTTTGTTGAAAACTTATATTGTTCGTGTACATATACATTTGACCACATGAGTATTGAGTATTTTACTTAAGAGAATTATTAAAAAGTAGACGAATAAAGTTGTAGTTAAAGAAAGGTTTTGCTTTTAATTATAACAATTATATTTATTATTATTTAATTATTTGTCAATAAAATAAAAATGGTAAAGTATCTTTCTAGTTCTCATTTGAAATTAATTTGTGTTTTATATTCAATTCCCTAATAACTGAATCTTGTCGATCGTCAAGAGGTAACCATAAGTAGGTAGTGGCTTTTGATGACCTGAAACATTGCCAAAAATGATCAATAAAATGCGCTTAAAATGTAGTAAAGTGCCCCCAAAGCAATTAAAAATGTCGTAGAAAATGTGATCAAAATGAGTTCGCATGAATAACTCAAGCTGTTGGATACGTTACAGACGTAATCGAGGTTTCTGTTCGTTCAAATGAACTCAGGTTTTAAACTTTTGGTTTGGACTGCTCTTGCCAGGAAATGTCTGTCTTTAGTTATACCAAAATCGGCTGATCCGACAAAGTCGCTGATAGGTGTCACAGGAAACTTAAATTAGATACTCACAACTACTGAGATTACAATTTCTGAGAGAAGAAATCGAATTGGTTTCTCGTGAATGCTGTGAAGAACATTTGTTGAATCTCGTAAATGTTGTTAAAAGTTAGTACCATTGAAAAAATCTTAAAATCGATTAAACCAGCAGAATATACAAGTTCATAAAAATGATGGGAAAAGGTTAAAAAATGACTTACTTATTAAAGGAAATCGCCGAAAAATGCAAAAGAAAAACGTATGAAAATGGTCATTTCATTTTGTCATAACATTAAATTAAATTCTATACTAAACGGCATTTTTCTACAGTTTTAAACATGTTATACCAATGTAAAGTGCATACGTGAAGGGAAAGACATAAGGAAATGCTGGACAGCAGCGAGGCGGCGGCGTCCCTACCTGTATTTCCTTTTCCTCAGGCCATTTCCTTACCAGAGATGGTTTGGTCTGCAAATTACATACAGGAGTAGAAAGTAAGTTTCACGAGATAAGATGAAGGGATTATTTGGTCCGCAATTTACATTAGTCCAAAAATAAATATCCATTCCTAAAAAAACTACAGAACCAGACTAAGGACCCGAAATGAGACTTCCTCGCCCTTGTAATATCAGATAAGTTTTATATTTAATATAAGAAAGTAAGTTGTGCCAATTCATATGGATAGTTATATTTACTGAACTATGTCATTTTCTTTAAAAAATTAAAAAAATAAAAAAAGTTGTGTCTCCATTGAGTTTTTGTGAGCCACAGCCAATCTATTCCCCCATCGATCTCTGGCCGCAGCGTCGCGCCGTGTCGCGCGTGTCGGCCGTGATGGTCTGGCCACACGCGCACGCGGGCGGTGCGTATCAGACAGAACGCTGGCGTCGAACGAGCGTCGAATCGGCGGCGGCGGCGACGGGCCGGGCCGCATTCCTTTCCCTAAAAAGCAGCGCATTTGGCCTTGGCGGCGGCGGCGCTGCCAGGGGCTGTCGCAAGCACCCGACGAGCGCGATTTACGACTGCGATAATGCCCCGCCCCCGCCGCTGCCGCCCTCGCCCAGGTCCCCGCCCCCGCACTCCCCCTGTCCCCGCGCTTCGCTTCGTTTCGCCCCACCCCTGCCTCGCCGTCTCCTTCGCCCCGCCGCCTCGCCCGTCCGTGCTCCCGTCCCGTCCCTCCGCTTCCTGCACCGGCCCCCGCCCCCACCGTCGCACCAGCTCCTCCCCCGCCCTGCCCCCAGCCCTGCCACGCCGCCCCCTTCAGCCTCGCCACCGCTCCCGTGCTTGCGCCGTCTCGTCCCTCTCCGCCCCGTCCCATCCCATCCCATTCCTCCCCGTCCCGACTCGTCCCTCCCCATCCTGAACCGGTCCCGTTCCCCCAGCCAGCTCCATCCCTCTTCCTCCAACCTTGCACCGGGAGCGGTAACTCAGTGCGTCAACTGATGTCACTGCAGCGCCTCTCACCGGGAGGTCCTAGGTTCCCACTTCCCGCGGCGGTAGGATTTTCGGCACTAGCTTTTCACCTAGGTCGAATTCAGTCGCTCTCTGTACGAGAATTCCAGCGGCCGGCTGCTCTGATCGGTAGTTTTCCGTAGTTTCTCTGATCAACACCAGACGAATGTCGGAGCAGTACCCTAACAAACGGACCACGCCCGATCTTTCCTTCGTCTTCCTTGTCCTATCGTCACCCCTTACAGACACTCCTACACTAACA
The DNA here is from genome assembly GCA_011170035.1 of Teleogryllus occipitalis. Taxonomy (NCBI): domain Eukaryota; kingdom Metazoa; phylum Arthropoda; class Insecta; order Orthoptera; family Gryllidae; genus Teleogryllus; species Teleogryllus occipitalis. The sequence goes on from BLKR01001389.1 coordinate 129,837, forward strand.
TGCACTACACTATCGCACATTCCGGGAGACCGGTCGGGAGCTTAGAGATTGTCCCGGCTGGGGTGGTGCCCCGCTGGTGGGAGAGTCCTGGTTAGGAGAAACCCCCGCTAGCCGACGCAGGTCGGCGCCGGATCTCGTCATCCAGCGGGGGAAGATCACTGCCATCTCCCGAAGAAAAACATGCACTACACTTACGGGACTAATGACCTAAGCTGTGACCTAAGCTAATGACCACCCCTGCTCCGTTTTCTGGCCGACCAGTAGGCTAGTTGCGGCGAACGCGAGGAGAGGTGATGGAGGATGTTGAGCGGATCAGCATTAAAAGAATGACTGAAGGGCAAGACAGAACGGAGAGGCCTGTTCCAGCTTCTTCGACGCCTCTCGTCGCGCTTCGTCTGTTTCTTCCCCGCCCTCTATCCTGACGCGCTGCACCGGACGCCAGTAAAGGCGACCGACGGTTATGGGCGGATCAGCGGTGAAAGGATGACCGAAGGCTTGTGGCGCATAAAAGCACGAAAAACGTCATAAACGAAGAAGATGCTGGAAAATGGTGGATGCTCACATATGAATATACACACTGCTAAAGAACGTTATCAGAGTAAGGATAAGTAAAGTAGGCTATGCACTGGGCTGCAAAGACGGAGTAGTTCAAACACAAAAGCACTAGAGAAGGAGAAGAAACAGTATTGGTGTAGATAGCGAGGAGAGGTATAAGGAAACGGTATAGTTGGGAAAAACGAAAAATTTTAAAGAAGGAATTAATGTAGACGACTAAGTACTAATAGATACACACGTCACCAATCCTTCAATCAATGACAATATTGAGACAATTATGTCGATCGCAAAATAGGGAACACACTACTCTCCTGATTAACGTTTAATTATGTAATTTTTTACGACGGACTCGTTTGACCGCTAAAATCATATCTAATCATGAACATATGAAATAAAATAAATTCTATATTTCTTTAAAAAAATTAATCGGAAAGTGAGGGCTCATAATAAATACCTCAAGTTGCTTCACAACACAGCATCTGAGAATAAGAATGTAAGTGGTTCGAGGGCCATTCAGGAGGACATGCAACAAACTCTAGTACTGCCAAAGACGAAGATTGTAGATGCACTCGTAGACGATGCCAATTATAGATACTTTGTAGAAGCAATTGCTATAGGGAAATTGAAAAAAGAGAACGGAACAATTCAATAAAAATTAGCGCGTTTCACTATTCATGAGTATACTTCAAAATTTTAATACTGAATTGAGATAAGAAGAACAATGCTCAATTCCAAATGATACGTGAACTGAGGTAGGTATATATTTTTCTTCTTTCAATTTTTTTCTACTTTTTTCAAAGATTTCCGAAGTGAATTGTAGTTTTTAGGTAATAGGGTCAATGGTCTAAGAAAAAAATTGTACAGAGCAATGTTTTGATATATTTTAACATTAATTAACTAAATTTAAAAATTCTAATCGTAATATATGCCATCGAGCATTACCCCAATCAAAGTTTTAAAAATCTAAGGTATATATTAGGTTCCTTTCAGAATACGTGCAGAGGATTAAAAAATGGGTGAGGAGTAACGAAGGAGAGGGGGACTAACGGAGAGAAGGAGAGTGAAAAGGGTGGGGGAGGAGGAGAGGGAGGAAGGAGTGGGTATGTGGAGGGGAAGAGAAAAAAGAGGAGGAAAATGAGGGAGAGAACAAGAATGAGGACGAGAACGAGCATGAGGAAGGACGAGGAAGAGGGAGAGGAAGTGGGAAAGAAAGAGGGAGAGGAAGGGGTAGATGAGTAAGTAGCGTTGAGTTCGAGAAAGGGGGAAGAGAGGAAGAAGAGAGACGAATGAACAAGGAAGAACGACGAGGAGGGGTAAGGAGGGAGAGGAGTGAAGAAAGGGGTGAGGAGGAGAGAAGCTAAGACGAGTGAGGAGGGGAGGAATAGCGGCGAAACAGCGGAGACGTGGAACGAAGCGGGGGAGAGGCAAGCAAGTGAGAAGAGGGGGAAATGGAGAGGAGCATCCAGCAAATGGGGGGAGGGAGGGGAATGAGGATGAGTAGGAGGATGGGGAGGGCGGGGCGAGGCGCAGGAACGCAGCGGAACACGCGCAGCTGGCAGCTCCGAGTCATAATTATACTAATGCTTTTATTGCGGCGCGGACACGCAGTAGCCACCGCCGCGCGGGCGGAGATTTTGTCTCGAGTGGGCGGTGCCTCCTTTCGGCCGCTGCTTTTTTCTAGCGCCTCGCCACGGCGGCGGCGGCGGCGGCGGCGGCGGCGACGGCGGTGGCGGCGGCGGCGGCGGCGGCGGCGGCGGCGGCGGTGGCGGCGGCGGCGGCGGCGGCGGCGGCGGCGGCGGCGGCGGCGACGGCGGTGGCGGCGGCGGCGACGGCTGCGGCGGAGGCGGCGGAGGCGGCGGAGGCGGCTCCAGAGCCCGCGTTAAAAGGACGACAGCAGTCCTGACCTGCTCTCTACACTCGCTTCGCCCGGTGCTCGCCTCCCGGGGACACGGGAACTGCCATGTCCGACAAATTGGGAAGGAGGACCGACGCCGCTTCTCGAATTCAGAAAAGAATCTGAACAAGTCTCATAATATATGCATAAGCACCTATCAGTCAAAAGAGGTCCTGAAATAAGGAGATTTAATTTAATGTATTGAGATATACCAATTTTCTCTCTACTTTAATATCTTGCAAAGATCTTAGCGTCCGGCTTACTGGGTCAATGGGTCACGATATATTATAATCCTTATTACCTTTATAAGGGATTATAGGATCCGCAGACTATACAGCGCTGCTGGGAATCTGAAATAGAATGATTCTAATTCCTAGTTCATTACTGTTTGGATTGACTAAATGAAAGATCACTTTCTTTCCTAAAGAACAAAATTTAACAAAGTTTATTGTTACCTTTTTGCAAACAATATAGTGAATTTAATAATGATTTTGATGTTAGGCCTTTTATTAAGATATCTTTGAATTTAGAGTTTTATACCGCGGTTAACTTATCTATTCTTCGTTGATGTCCCTCGAAGACTTCTCAGTCGAAATATCTTGCGAGCTTGCCGTAGTCCAAAGTTCCAAGAAATCCTCTTCTGCTCCTATCCAAGATGGTGTCAAACTATCAAAATTATCAGTCCCGATTACGTCCTATGACATAGTCCCGAAACCTATAACTCAATCACCACTCCCGACAAAGTTCCAATTTATGCATCAATATTACTTCCACATGCAATATCTGCAATATTATTTACTGTCCTTAAACTTTCACGACCTACGATCCGTTCAGACACGCGATGCCGGTCAGAATGAAATCTTCCTGCATGATTCACCCCTCGAAGCTTCGTATTAAACTACCTTCTTTTTTTTCATAACATTTCACCGTCCTTCTCTCACCCAGCCAATCCATGCGTTCGTTATATTTTGATGTAGCTGACCTTTCGATCGTCTAAACTTCTTAATGCATATTCCACCATATTGTCTTCAAATAAATGTTAGTTTATATTCATGTGACATATCGGTATGTCACAGTATTCAAAAAATCAAAATAAGAAATTAACGATTGTTATGTTTCACCAATGTCTATGAGTGGTAAAAAATAACTACAATAAAAAGGAACACAAGTTTTGGCAGAAACCAGTGAAATGGAAGCCAAGGAAAAGAAAAGAACATTATTCGTATATAATTTTATATGGTTTTCTATACTGATTTGTGTAATAAAAAAGCATTAAAATTAGAATTTACTCTAGAAAATATTGCTTTATCTATAATGCAAGTAGCGAAAATATATAAGGAGCTTGTTTCCAAAAGGTACCAAACCATAACTACCGAAATTGAAACTATAGATGACAGCACGTACTTCATGAGTTTGAGAATCTAAATACAATATGATTTTTCCTAAAAAAGTCCAAATTTTGTTCATAGAAGTTCGCAAAATTATCGTTCTGCAATCAGGGAGTCACTGACCATAGAAGTACACACACCTGATTACTACACAATTTTGTTTCTACTTCCTCATATAATCAATAATTTGAGTTGCTAGCTTAAGTTAAAAGAAAGGAATGATAAACATCTTAATTGGTCGCAATTTGCGGCAGTGTATATGAAAAGTATCCTTGATAATGATGAAGATATTGTCTTGTGAGCTCTATGTAAACTGCGAGTGTTAGAAAACTCGCTTATATTTCAATAATAATAATAATAATAATAATAATAATAATAATAATAATAATAATAATAATAATAATAATAATAATAATAAAATTAAAAAGAAGAAAAATAAAAAAGGAAAGGTCAGAGTTTTCCAAAAACTTTCTAGATCCAGAGTAATGTGTCATGAGGATAAGGAATCAACCCATCACTCGATCCTGCGATTGGGAATGAAGGGGAGATGAGAAGAAAGAATCGCGCGTTTGAATTGCCTTTGGACTGCGTTTTGAGGCAATACTATTCTGGCATCTCTTTGGAATTCATTGGAGGAAATTATTGGAAAAGGCCGAACAGAGTAACCGGCCTTTAGAATTATCCTTCCAGCAATGACCGATTTTGACCTGGGTATTTAGCTGGTATCATAATTCCGCTACAGTCAAGTCTTTAACGTTTCGATAGTTACAATCGTAAATTTCCCGACTTACAAAGATTCCAAAAAAAAGTTGTATAATTTCATGTGTACATTAGTTTTCAGTTGATAGTTTACATGATGATAAGAAAACGCTTACTCATGAAATCATGAATTTTAAGTTTCTTGTAATACACATAAATGTATCACCATTACATCTTAACATAAGGTAAACTAAAGCGGATTTGGTTCTGTCTGGTTGTTAATCAGTATTTTCTATGGTATTTCCTCGTTGACGTTTTGCCAGACCGTGTTAAAGTTACGGTCTATTGTCGTGGTGCTATTGAAGCTAGCGAACTTCGAAGAATCTTTGTATTTGAGGTGAATATATCATGAAGGATCTTCGTTATAACGTCGCAGGTCCAATTCGTTATCGCGTTAATACGTTTATTACGTTTTGCGGATATTACGTTTTGCGCGAAATTTATTATTACTTTAATATACTATCTTCACTCCAAATAAATAAATAAAAGATTGAATATTTCTCTTTTGAAGAATATACAAGAGAATAAATATGGAATAATATGCAGAAGTGAATTCAATGTATTTATTCACGAGTTGTTTAGTTACACCCTCAGTTGCGAAGGATCTATGAATTAGGTAGCGAATAATTATATTAATTGCACAGAAACAAGAAAGGTAAAATAAAGATATCGAAGGAAGGTCAATAAACCCTTCATTTTGGGGCAAAGAATTTCAAGGGATGACTGAACGCTAGCGAGTTACTACAGATTTCAATAACTGGAAAAATACAATGAAGAAAGCACTAGAATGTCCAATTGTCAAAAAGATACAACACGAAAGTAAATGCTGTTCTATGCTGCTCTTGCACGAATGAACAAGGTAGGTTAAGGTTAGGGACGTCATCAATAGCTCCCGCATTGTGAAGAATAGCAGTCTTCGAAATGATAAATTATAATATTTTTGGGGGTTAACTTTTAATATGGAAAACAAAATTAGTATTAACCGGTGGTAATTTAAACAATTAGACTGAATTATCTAAAGTATTGTCCAGTCTATTTCTTATGTTCGCCTGACGTAACTTCATCGGCAGTGCAGAAGACCGAAAATTTCCCCATCTTCAGCACTCTTTAAGTAGAAAGGACTTGAGGGACATTATCTAATGTCATTCTTCGAAATGTTCAAAACAAGCGAACAAGAAATGGCAATAAAATTATAACTACGAAGCGAATACTAATAACACTTCAAATAATTTCAATTATTAACTTTGAGAATTATTAATTTGAATTTTAATTTTTTTATGAATGTTGTTCATTAATTTTTACAAAATATTATTTTTATAGTTTTGTGAATATTTTGAATGTTCTGAGAATATTGTTACGTATATGTAGAGAATTTTCAATTCTATCAGATCACTGAATGTTGACAGTATAAATAGTGAACACCAAGGGTAATATCGTATCTATTGTACGTCATATTACTACTAAGAATAATTTATTAAACTTAACTACTAACATTTATTGAAAGACATTGTTTTCCCAGTGCCATGTTTTCATCTTGTATTCTCGTGACGGTTATGACAGTGGTAAACATCACTTCCTCTGTAATACACTTTCAAATTTTATAGCAGAGCCAGATTCTTCACACTACAACGCTGTAAGCTGCGGGACGGTAAGCGATGAAGGGAAGCTGTACCGTCATAATGTACTGCAGCAGAGAGGTCATCCAAATTAAGCCGTGGCCACCACCATTGATTCGCCGGCTACGCCAACCTCCGCCTTTCCCCCGTCTCCAGCGCCCCTGGCGGCGCCGCGCTAAGAATTTAATCCCGCCCACTCGGCGCGACCGCGGCCCTCTATGCAAACGATGGCGGCGGAGGGCGCGGTGGACTGGATCGCGGCCGAGCACACTGCTCCCTAAGGGCCGATGGCGCGCTCGAAAAAAAAGAAAGACAATTTGAGAAGTCGGATAGTCTAAATCGGAAACGCGGAAATGTAAAACGCCTTGGGCATGTTCCAGAGGGTATACCGGGAGCGGTAGCTCAGTACACTTATGACATTGTAGCGCCTCTGACCGAGAGGTCCTAGGTTGGCGGCAGAATTTTCGACACTAGCTTTACAGCTAGGTCGAATTCAGTCGCTGTCTGGAGGAGAATTCTAGCGGCCGGCTGCTCCAATCGGGAGTTTTCCGTGGTTTCTCCGATCAACACCAGACGAATGCCGGAGCAGTACTCTTACAAACGGGCCACGGACCGCGCACGATCTTTCCTTCCTCTTCCTTCTCCTATCCTCTTCCCTTCCACATACACTCACTTACACTAACATGCACTACACTACCACATATTCCGGGAGACCGGTCGGGAGCTTAGAGCTTGTCCCGGCTGGGGTGGTGTCCCGCTGGTGGGAGAGTCCTGGCTAGGGGCAAACCCCGCTAGCCGACGGTAGGTTGGCGCTCGGTATCTCGCCATTCAGCGGGGGAAGATCACTGCCATCTCCTGAAGAAATAGTATGCACTACACTTACGGGAATAATGACCTAAGCTGTTGACGTGCCCGGAATCAACATCAACCAAACATCCAGAGGGAATATGGGTACCATCTATTTATGACCTTATCTTTATAACGTTGTAACCTTACATTTATTCACGTAATAAAAATCTTACATCTTCCAACTTGTTTTACAGTATTTTCAATTTCACTTAGTGGGACGTTATAGTTTAATCCCGAAATCCCATAAATGCATCCACTCGTGCTTGGATCGACAAATGGACTGCCTTGCTACAGCTCAATTAATGCCGCACGCGTGGCAAAATTGTGCTTAATCATGCGAATCGTAGCAATGGTGGCAATTGCACAATCGAGAAATACTTCTTTCTCCTATAGAAAGATACCAAAATGATACGTCCTGGTAGTACTGTTGCAAAGAGTGTAATGCGTTGTGAAGATTGTATCAATACGTTGAATATTGTGAAGAGATAGTATATACCGGTAATAAATGTGAATTATCGATAATGTTGGGTAGTGCTGTCCACAGAGAAATAGAGACTGAAAAGAAAAAAAAACATTATCAGTAAAACTTTAAAAAATATATTTTCGTTTTCAATATTTAATATTTGGCAGCATTGCAGAACTTTCTTTATGCATTGTTCCTGAGGTATTGTAGAACATACGGAAAGCACCGACCTATGTACAGGCGATGTGGCAAAAAAGGGACTGAGCGCTGCGGCACCTCGGGAAGGACGTGAATACGAGACCCATCACATTGGTATTTGTGTGTTTCAAGAAGTAGCTCTTCGTGCTTTTTACACTGATTGTTCTAGTTTAAGAAACGAAAATGTCAAATGTGTTGACGCGTTCCTGTGTATTAACACTGACTAAATGCGTCATGAATTACACTCGAAAATTCACAGCCTTCTTAAGGGTAATCTGTTTCAACATCAGGCTTGATGTAAGTGTTTTGTTAGATGGGTCATAATTTGTAATTATGGAAATAATGAATTTATTTCCATAATTATTATGCAAGAATTTTTGTCTGGTGTTATTTGTAAATCCCATTTGTTAAAATAAAAATCTACGAAATAACGTGCATTTCTCCATATTACTACCATAAAAATAAAAGCTGCAAAAATAGAATAAATTTCTATTGGATGTCCATGCGTGTGGAAGGAAAATATTGTCATATGTAATATTCACATATCTTCCATTTAGAAATAATTTTCGCATGTGAACAGCAAAATTGAATTCTCTAGTAAAATTCTAGGCACTTTATTTGATATGCAATATATTCACTTTACATTAGAAACTTATGAGAAAAAAATATAAAAGTTCCAATAGACATTTTCACTCTTTTATAAAACTACAAAAAATACTACGAATTCAATATGAATAAATTTCATTTATTCGTTTTAAATGTTTTACTAGTTATCAACATATCCATAACACAAATCAGTTCTTTGTCAACTTAACCAATGTAGAAATTTCAGAATCAGTACTTTACTTGCGTCAAAATATGGAGTACCATGCACGTAGACTACCAGTTAAAAAACCCGCTGTAGATATCAACTCTTCACAGAATATACGGAAAAACAGACTTCATACTTCAAAGAAATCGCGAGAGATGGTTCAGTGCATGAACTGATGTCACTGCAGTGTTTCTGACCGGGAGGTCCTAGGTTCGAGTCCCGACAATGGCCAGATTTTCGACACTAACTCTTCACCTACGTCGAATTCAGTCTCTGCCTCTAAAAGAATTCTAGAGGTCTCTGCTCTGATCTCGCCATCCAGCGGGGAAACTTCATCCTCACCTCCCGAGGGGAAAACATGAACTACACTTACGGGACTAATGACCTCAGTCGCGCCCGGAATCGCTATCAACCAACCAACCAACCAACCAACCTTAAAAACAAGTAGGAACTACATTGTTTATAGAGTGATTTATCTATGGTTAGATGATTTAGGTTTCTTGCTTATATTTTTTCGTAAGTTTTAGCACAATTGTTGTTTTTAATATTTTAATAATTACATTCAAACATACTAACAAGTAGTGATGTTAATATGACTGACTAGCAAATTTACGTCACTGACGAAGATGGGAAAAATCACCAAGACGTCGGCTGGTAATCAATCAGAAGTCTAGCTGTTTTATAATCCAACGGTCTCTACAGGAGCAATTGGAAGAGGTGAGGCATCATAATGTGAGTCATCATTTACAAAATACTCCATCCAAAATAAATGTATTAGAATATCCCACCCCCAAAAACATAATTCAAAACTGCTCAAACTTGATCATAGAGTTACGACAAGTGTGAAAAAAGCAAGGTGAAGTTTATAGCCTACACAAACTGACAAGTAACTGGATTCACCCAATCGTCCTTTCTTCCTCAGCCTTATAGAAATTTAAAAAAAGATCTCACAATTTGTTTTCGACCACTTGAACTGATGACATGCTTCAAATAACGAAGCCAAGAAACGAGTATTGAGATACTTAATTCCACCATAATACTCAATTCCACCATCCCGTCGGTTGAAAAGTCTCATGGAGATCCCAGACGTTCCGCCGTGCGACTACTGTGCAGCAGTGTTCCGAGGGCGGGGGCGGTGGCTAACGAAAACAGCTGCGAGCCGGCGGCCGCAAAAACGCGTCCCGCGACGGCGGCGCGGCGTCGGGGGCGGCGCCGCGGGCAGCGTCAATATTTTCGTTCCATCCGGGCGGCGTCATGCGCCCGCGCCGCGCCGCGCGGTCCGGCTGAAAGAAAGCACTCGGCTGACCGCGCGGGCCGCTTTGTCCCGCGTGTGTGCTCAGCGGTGGAGCCAGCCCCGGCCTGGGCCGCGGCCCTCTGGCCGCCCTTGCGCTTGCCCTTTCGCAGCCCGCCTCCCACTAAACGCCGGCCCGGCATGCGCTTCCACATGCACTTCCTCCCAAGGGGGAGTCACGATGCCGTAAGTTGGCGACCACCCGGACCGTGAGTCTCGCGGCGTCACTCACGTCGTTAGCCTGAAGGTGCAGGCCATGAGAAGGCGATGCTAAGGTCGTGGTACTCAGGTCGACCCATCAGTTGGGCCTATGGTGCATCGACCTTTGGGGAAGATTGGGCGAAGGATGCTTTTCGGAGAACTCCGAATCCCACATGTCCGGCGGGAAAATGGATACCACCCGTCAGGTTGCCCAGGTTCCGGCGATACCCACGTCGTTAGCTTGAAGGTGCAGGCTGTGGGGAGACGGGGTGGGGACTCCGAGTCGCCTGGACTTTAGTTCAGACGACCCCCAGTTGGGCTCTCGGCTTCGACATGGCAGTGGCTCAATACTCTGAGCAAAGAGAAAGAAAGTTGTTCCCGGCGCATGTGAGTAGCCCATTGTTTTGACTCGGTTATTAACCTGCATAGCTAGGAGCTCTGAGCTAGCAGGGCGACCCCTACCGAGACATGGTATGGGGAGGTTGCCGCGAGGGCAAACTGGGTTCCAGCTGGATCCAAACGTCAACTCGACGGTGTTTTGTGCGTCGATGGGGGGTGAGGATAAAAGTCCAAAGAGGCCAAGGTGCCCTCCCCGGGGACATGCCCCCTGGTGAAGCAAAGAGTTGTGGTGTTGTAGACGACACGGGGTTTCAAACAACTTCCCCGCAGGGGGAATCACGATGGCGTAGTTTGTCGTGGTTTCTGGTGGAGTGACGTAGACGTCCACCCGGAACCTGACTCTCGCGGCGTCGCGCACGTCGTTAGCCTGAAGGTGCAGGCCGTGAAAAGGCGAAGGTGCTAAGCCCCTGGTACTCAGGTCCACCCATAAATTGAGCCTGTGGCGCGTCGACCTATGGGGAAGATCGGACGAAGGATGCTTTTCGGAGTACTCCGAATCCCACAAGTCCAGTGGGAAAATAGACACCATCCGTCAGGTTCGGCGATACCCACGTCGTTAGCTTGAAGGTTCAGGCCGTAAAGAGACTGGATGGGGTCTCCGAGTCGCCTGGACCTTTGTTCAGGTGGCCCCCAGTTGGGCTCTCGGCTTCGTCGTGACAGTGGCCCATTACTCAAAGCAAAGAGGAGGGAACTTCTTCCCGGCGCAGTGATTGTTTTGACTCCGGTACTAGCCTGGATAGCTAGAACCTCTGAGCTAGCAGGAAGGCCCGACCCAGGCATTGTATGGGGAGGTTACCGTGAACGTCAACTGCGTTCTGGCAGGACCCAGATACCAGCCTAAAGACGTACTTGTGCGCCTGTGTGAGTGGGGGGTGCGGATAGAGGCTAGCGCCCAGGTGCACACTCCGGGGAGAATTCCTCCAGTAACGAACTAGTAACAACACTACAACTGCACTTCCACACGTGGGTTCTTTGAAGTTAAATGATGCGTTTTTATTGAGTTTTTGACGAAATAACTTCTTACAACACGGTCTCCTGTGTTAGAAATGTTAGCGATACGTTTGGATCCCCGGATATTTCTCATTAAAAAAGGTCAGCAGGTTAAATGTTATAACACGAATAACCAACCCGAAAATATTATTTTCCGGAAGGAAATAATATTTTTAACAATGAAATTAAAACATTAGTTAAAAATGTACACAGTATGAAGATGAAATATACCTTTAGCAAGTAATGTACGTCATCTCCTGATGCGATGACGTCCTCATTGGGGATTTGCGTCCAGTTTTCCTGTAACCATTGAACAAATGCTCAGTTAGCCCCTTATTTTGTATGTGAGAAAAATGTAGCTTCACTATGCACACGTTTTGTTGACCTCTCATTTTGCTACTTGTAGTAGAACGGTGGTAAATTGCTGTTTGTTAGCAAAATTATAAAATCAATTTTGCCATCTTTACCAATGAAAGGAAGTTATATTAATCGGGAGCAAAAATGTCTAATTTTCAAATTTTGTTAACTAAACTTCAACGATACATTTTTCATCACTTCACATATGGTAAAAGGTTAGTTAAGGGATTGTGATACTCAAGAAAACGTGCTCAGAGTATATTTCCGCCACGCCTTCCTAAGTCGCATAGACTTTTGTATTATTTTTGACAAAAAAATCAATTATAAATGTACGATTGTGGAGGTCAGTCTTTAGACTTCATGTTTCACACAAAAACGTATCTTCTGTCGTCATCAGCGTGGGGTGGAAGACGTCCTGCGAATCTTCTGTTCGAACTTCGAGGAATGTAGGCCACTTTAGCGATTATTTTCATTATCAAGAGGTGAATGTAGCTTTGGAAGCCACGAGGGCCTCTACAGAACGCTCCATTACTTCGCGATGGTACGTATACTAGTAGGCCAGCGTCAAGTATTAGTTGCTGAAGTCACCAGTGGTCACCTTACAGAGATGTCCCATTCGCCATCGGATTAGTATGAAGATGAATTGTAAATATCATAATGGATAATGTATCATGATGGTCACACATCATTATTTTACTCTTCAATAATACGCAAGTACTATAGTTTACGCATCCCCCGTAATCCACATAAGAAACGAATTGTCACGCAGCAATGAAAGTTTATTGCCGATGTTCTTTAGGATCCCGCAGTCTACAGTAGTGCTGTTCTAGTGAGCGGCCTGTTTGGCATGCCCTGACTCAGCGCTTATCTGCGGATCACCGATATGGCCCGTCGCTATTTAAGCTAGCCCCACGGGAGGAAAGGAGAGGCGCTCGGGCGTGATCGGCTGAAGTCCAGCGAAAGGCGAGTCGAGGTATACGCAGTGTATCGGAGAATTTGCCACTGGTCTTAATTCACTGCCTTTTATACAAAATATCTAGAAAAAAGTACCAATTAGAATATGTTTATGAAAAAATACATTAAGAATTGTGAAAGGAGAATAATACTTTTTGCCACACAAATCAGCAGCATCTACGTTTGTTACGTTCTGAGCATTACGTTATTTACTGATGATTATGTGATTCAATCAACATATGGCACTCACTCTTTTGAATAAATTGAGTATAATTACAATTAAATGCTGGTTTGGGGGGGGGGAGGCTGGTCCTCATGGATTCGCCCCAGCCTCACAAAAAATTGATTACCTTTGTCCGCATGGATTACCTTTGTCTGCGCAGTGTACATTGTCTTCGCGTTGTTTACATGCAGACGTAGACTACGTTATTTTACGCGTATACGCACATCATTGGGTCCTGCAGAGTCGGTAACATTGCTGGCTCTGAGCTAAATTCAATCGGTAGTTATAACCTTGATGAGAAGTATTCTTAGTTTTTAGACAATCAATATGAGGATGTGATTTATAAGGTAATGAAATGACGTGTTTGTAAACTGATAATTTCAATGAAGTTTACTTTTTATGTATTAACTGTTCTGTTGATTGTCTAAAACCTAGCGGTGCTACAACAGCACATTGATTCTCGTATTATTTCCCAATTTGCAATTTTCGAAAATTTAGAAAAAAAAATGAACATGAGATCCGCGCCATTCCTTCAAGCGTCCCTTCATCTATTCGTGGGGAAAAATTGAAGAAAACATTTGTGGAGGTTTAGGAGAAATTGTTTTTTATAAATTGTATTAATTTCAAGCATCGATCACAAGAAAACTATTTGTTTCTTCAAAAAATTGTACTTGACCTATTGTAAAGAAATGTTTTCTACAACAGACTTAAACAAAAGGAAAAGATTTATCATGTTCGATTTTGTAGTTTTGAAATGTTTTGCAGTCAATCGATTTTCCGGTATCAAGGACCCACAAACCATGGAATATAGCCACACCATGTTTGAGAGGCAGTAATATATTACGTACAGAATCAGTATTTATCCATATTTTCGTTATCAGCGCCTGACGATAAGAGTTTTTAGTTGAAAATGCGACGTTTTCTGGCGCAATATTACAATTTATTCTCTCATTACCTTCGTAAGAGTGAGAAAGTACTATGGGATACCTCTGGAGGGTCTACTTCTATAGTTATTAACGTCTTCGGCAGGTAACAGCAAATAACAGATGCGCTTGAAGTTAGTAAACTTAGACAATAGCCCAGGTTTACTTCCATTGTACCTGTTATTTGTATTACTAGCGAACCTGTGCAAGAACCCACCCTCTTCCCTATTTTTCCATTTCCAAATTAAGCCTGTAATATTTATTTTTCTTCAAGACCCTCTTATCTTCCGTCACTTGTTCTATAAGTCTCCTTGTAATTGATAATACAATACACCCTTGTCAATACAAACTATTCTTATTTAACGTTATTACCGAGCAGAGAGAACATCCGTGTAATTCAATCCCGTAGAATATCAAGAATTTTTTTAAATTTCATATACAGTTGCAGATTCTATAGGTTCTAAACAGGTGAGATAGAATCGAGAAGCGTCGATAGAGGAAAATTTAATAAAATGTTTAAGAAGCACTCATCCTGTAGATTACGGTGTCAAACGGTAAGAAACTTTTCTTTGGGGCCTTTGGCCACAAAAGTTTAGTTCTTAAGATCCTAAAACGCTTCGTTTATGGCCTTAATTAACGGTATAGATTCTGACAATGGTGTTGAGTGTTGTGGGTTGCATTTAATATGCATATTTAGATGCGTTCATATTTTTAAAATCAAAATACAATTCGTCACGACTCCGTGAAATTTTCTTCCTTTAGATATCTGGTTGCCTTTGAGTGCAGCAAAAGGTATGTACACTACTGAAATAATACAGGAGATGATCATCCGTGTCGTTCAACACTTTCGTAACACTATCTTCTTATGAGAAAAAAATCTTGAAAACAATAAATACCATTTCTTTGAATAAATGTAATAATTTGCCATCTTTAGCGATTCATCTTTAGCAATCATTTTTCTCATTCGTTATTAACGGATCGTGGGTTATTAAATACTTAACGTACACCGGTCGTTAAGAGTGGCTTTTCAATCTTCTATCGAGATATGTTGATTTCACAGTATATTGTTACGAAAATGTATTAATTATGGAATAGCTTCGTACATTTCCCATGATGTATTCTTTAGTAAACATGTATTCTTTTTATGCTTTACCCCTTGCTCTATTGTTGAACCAAATAATTTGTTAAGACAATCTTCAGTTAAGTAAATCTTCATTACTGCTGTCCCTTTCCGTTTTTAAAGTGAATTTCCTGGGACCATTTCCTGAACGTAATAGCTAGTTACATTGATTATTGATTTAGCGTATGCGGAAGAGTGAAGATTCTGAAAATCAAACTATAAGAGGGTGGTGAATGCAATACGTAAGCATATTTTGCTCTCCTTTTGTTTTGAAAATGTCAATTAAAAACCAAAAATGATTTACTAGTAACCCCAAACAGGAATACCCAGTTTGGATGATTTCTTTTATTTACAATTATTATCGACTAAAACAAAGAACTTATGGATGTGTAATATCACTCCATATCCCATAAGATTCAGAGGTTACATAAGCAAAACTAAATTAACGTGTTTTGAAATGAAAGCAAATATTTAATATCCTGTCTTCCGCTGAAGGAATTGATCGTTTGGCGATTGTGCCCTATATTGTTGTCTACTACATTGGTGCCATTCCATCCGCTGTTTCGTAATATTTTCTCGCCTTGCCTGCTTCATTTCCTTATCATAATTTCAGCATCTTCCAATAGTAACTTATTTCCACCCTTTTCTTTGAACCCTTTCTTACTTACTCTTGAAAGGAAAACCTAGTGTGTGGATGAAGTCCTGTTATGTCACTGAATTCTATTAGGACGGGTTTTATCTTTCTGGTGGCGTGAACTAGCATTGGGTAGTTAACGAACACAGGTTTTATCTTGCGATACGCATAATTATTAAAAATGAAGATAATGTATGGGTAAAGATATGCGTTTCTTCTAAGTGAACTGTGACGTTTATAGGACATATAATTTATTACATTCATTAAATGTATCATTAAAAATGTTATGGCGTTATAATAAAACGGGCAGAAATTTATAATATGTAGCAATGCATACATAATACAGACTGCCAACTAATTGCTTAATAATTTATTTTCACAGCTTTATTGTATTTTTCTCTTTTGATTCATCTGCCTTGTAGTACTTCACATATCCAATCCAATTTAGTGGCTATTAGGTCGCGTTCATAAACGTGTCTAAGCTATAGGATATTCATCTCACACCACAAATCGTGTCAATTTTTCATTTAGCTGCGACGTGATGACATAAGATATTAAAGTCATTCTCTTTCAAATCCTAAGAATCAGAACGGTCATGGTATTTCATTTTTCGTGTGGCTATATTATTGTTAACTAAAAGCTAGTTTAAGTGGAAAATTCCCAGGTTATTCTTGGATTATCGGCTTCTTGAAGTGTCCTTTTGTTTGAATTCATTCTCCCTCTTAGATTATCTTTCCAATTTCTTTCTTCGTATCATGAGGCTTACACTTCATAGGAAAAATATAATTTTAATATTTTGTTTAATTTAATGTAAATCTACTTCTCTCCGTCTTATTTGAATCCTTTACTTTCTCTAACCCATGACGTATTTTACATTTGTCTATTTTTTCAGCAATGACCTATTTTTCTCAATAATTGCTTTATTCTTTTTCAGTTTTTACTGTTAGTTTAATCTTTTAGTACATCTGATATCCAATGACATCAATGAAACTTCATTACAATGACTGCATTTTTGGTGTTTTTCAGATGTATAAATTGCATGTCCCCTGCTTCATCTTTATTGGAAAATTAGCATGAATTTTGAAAAAATTCATGCTAAAAGAATTTTGTTGCCTCATTCCATTAGCACATATGCTTATGGAGTCTATTGTTGTTGTTATATCCATCACTTCATTTCAGTTCTCCGAAACAGACGCAGAATACCAACCTTGCAACCACCACCCACCCCAAGATAAAATTTCTACCCTCGCCCCTATGGCCACCTAGAAATTTTGCGCCATCCCCAACTGTCACCATCGCGATTCCACGTCCGCGACAGATGGAGACGCACGCTGCAGGCGTTCAAAATTTTCATTTAATTCCCAGACGACTTTGCGCCATTTCAACTGTGTTGTTTTTGTATAATAGAAGCGACTGCGGTGGGGATGCAGCTAGAACCAGCGTCGCCCGAGGGATTGTTGGAGTCACTTAAAAAAATAAAGCGAGAAAAATTGAAGGGATGAATCGGCTGAAGACTATGCTGTCAGATGGATGAAAGATTGTTAGATGGGCAAATAGCAATGGCGACGGCAAGACTTCACTGATGAAAGCGTTTGTTCAGAATCTCGATGTGGATGAGGGAGAAAAGTATTCTTCCGAAATTACGTAACACGAATGAGGAAGTGCCTTGTTTGTCTTTGTAAATGAAGAGATAATAGTTGAATTACGCATCTGATAGCGATTCCGGCACTAAAACTTTGTAAACCGGGTGGTCCTACGTTCAAAAGTTGAGATCAGGCACCGCGTAATCATCTTTTGCCATATTGCCCCATACCTCATCATCAGAGTTTAATTATGGGTTGATCACGATTTCCACATAGCGTATTTCTTATTTTCTAGAAAACACTGCGCCTATTCCGAGAAGATAAAAAAAAGATATTGAAGAAGATAAAGGAGAGGTTAAATAAATTGAAAAAGATATAGGAGAAAACGAAGAAGAAAAATACTACTACGTATCTGCCAGCTGACCCTAGCGCAAACATGAGCAGCAAACTATTTTACAACTTTAAGCACAGCCCTGCATTCTTTCAATACATTTATTTAATTTGTTAAAATGTCATAGTAGTCAGATAAAACATACATTTTCTCTGTTTTATTAATATTCATTGTGCAAGCACCTACGAGGTGGCAGGGTTTTGATGACGTCATGATCTGAGTCCTAACATCTAACATAAAATTCTTTATGCAATAATTTAGTTCAAAATGGTGTTCTACTTAGTTTGGATTTGGCCGTGTTCTTTAATAATTTGCTAACCGGTAGCTGACGGCTCTTACTTCCTTATAATTTATAAATTATTTGTCATTATAAAAATTATGATATTATTAAAAATTATGATGAATTATCATTTAAAAATTGATATGCCCATATTATAAGAATGAACGAAGCCAGACTCCCTAAACAAATAATAAATTATGTACCCACTGGCAGAAGAAGAGTTGGAAGACCAAAGACTCGGTGGATTGATGATGTCAACGTTGAAGAGGACGGAACAGGCCTACAGGCCTAATCCTTGATGTAGAAGAAGATTTGTCATTATTACGCAAATCATTGTGCACAGATACCAATGCACGGAGCACTTACTGTGCATGAAAGAGGCAGCGGAGGCGACGGCGCTGCGGTGGCGGCAGGTGCCAGTTAAGCGTCCCGACACACGCCCAGCGGTCGAGGTTGCTTTTTTATATAAATAAATGAGCGGCCGAAAAAATCCATCCACACAAAAACGGCGCACTGACAGCACATCGTAATTTGAAACATTAAAACAAATTGAAGTTAATGGCGTATGTATTGCTGCCAATGCGCGGAATATCACAGCATTTTTTGAAGTTATGAATAATGAAACTGGCACATCTAAACAAGCGTGCCATAAATAAACCATGAGCTTAAATGGAAGCAGGAAGAAAAATACGTTTTCAACGGGAATCCATTGTGTGCGATTATGACGTTGGGTAAACGATTTAAGCGATTCAGTTTAGTTCCGAGGTAGAATCTTATTATCACGTTATATTAAGGACATCTTGGGAGTCCATTTTTGTCTAGTATTTTTAATAAACGATTAAAAATTGAAATGTAACTATTTTTTTACTCACTCGCCTTACCTCTTCGTAAGAAGAGAAAGTTATGTAATCGTGCGCCAGAAAACGGCGAATTTTCGCTAGAAAAAACCCTATTGTCGGGCTCTGGTAACGAGAAAGTGAATAAATCCTGTTGCGAAATTTAGAAAAGACTAGTAGGGCTATTGTATGGCACAGATTTTCACGCACTTTTTAGTTTTCTGAACTCCTTAGTGTCGACTAGCTTTTGGGTTAAGTCTTTCCTACCTACTATTTTTTGCCGCCCAAAGGACATTATTTCACATTTTCTGAATTCTTTTGGCTACCAAACTGAAAGAACTGAGACAACCGTACACTTTATAGAATTTTAAATCTCGTGTTCCACCAACATTGCCGAGATGGTTAATTGGTGTGTAGAGAGTCATCTTATTGGAGAAAAGGTTGGCTGGTTCGAGCGTTTGTTTGGAGTTTTTTTTCTATGGCTTTTATCCAGCCAACAGACGGTTACCCTTTACGTCCCGATGGGACGCATATTCGACCATACACTAGACCAACACACTTGCGGGCTCCTCTGATCTGGGGTCAGCAGAACGCGAGGCCCTCCGCGACAACACATACAAAGTCAAGGGACAAACAACCATGCCCAAGGCGGGAGTCGAACCCGCCACACTTCCGAACGAAGTGCTGAGTCGGTACTCGCTTTTCGCTGAGCGGTAGTCGCTCTCGGCCAACCAGGTCGGCTGGGGATTATTATTTGTCACAATTATCTGTTGCCGCAGAAAATAATTGAGAATTGCAGAAACGTTATTGAAACCATTTGAAGCAATTATAATCCCAAAACAATTATGATCCCAAATCAATTATAATCCCAAAATCAAGATAAACTAGTTGTGCTAAACAACACAATACTTTCTCACAACATAACTAACTTTTCCGTTATATTATATTGCTTCATGAACATGTAAAAGTGTTTTTAACCAGCAAGAATTATTTTCCGCACCGTGATATGACTTCTCATTTGTCATCTTTTCCTGCCCAAAGGACATTTTTTTCCATTTTTATCAATTTTGCGGTTGCCTAATACTAGAATTGAAACACCAAGCTCCAAGGACTGTTGTTGATCTGCCAATCCTCGTGGCCGAGTTGATTAAATGGCGGGTACTGCTCCAGCAGTTCAGAAGAAGGGGCCGCTGGTTCAAGCCTCACTTAGGGATAATAATTTATCACAATTCTGTCTTGCGAAGAAAACTGTTGAGAATATTATAAACTTTATTGAAAATGATATGAAGCAATTCTACTCAAAATATAATCAATTAAGGTACTCTATGAACTGGAAGTGCATATAAGTTAACTCTGAGGAAGTGTGATTGGGTCTCGAAACGGAAAAAAGTTTGCTGGTTGAAATCACTTTTGCTGGTTTTTGTAGTAGTACAATATTAAGGAGTGTTTACAAGCAATGCGAGAAAGTATTTGCATTGGCAGCACCACTAATTTAATTTTAACTAGAGGCGCTACAGAATGGCACGGACTTTCTCGTAGTAAAGTTTTCTAATTTCCTATTTGTGGACTGGTACTGTACAGTCTTGCCCTTCCTTCTTGCCTGCTGCCATCTATCGCCGTCCAACGCCGCCCAAATTACATTTTTTTGAAATTTTCTCATCTTTTCGGTTTCCAAATAGCACAAACAAAATATTGATTTAAGAATATTAAAGAAGGCTAAAACCTCGACCTAACTAGCAATTTTCATTGAAACATTTTGAGCCGTTTAAAAAAAATGGCGATTAACCATTTCTGTAAATGCGAAATTTCAAGCTCTTTTTCACAGCACTCTATTGAGTTTTCTAAAAATTTCATTCAAAGTCATTTGAAGCACTTTCACTCACAAATGCAATAATGTATACAAATCCATTGAAATGAGCAAATTTACGGCGCGAGAGATATTGAAAAAAAAATAGATTAGTGTAATTTTCTAAAAAACAAAAGAGTACACTGAAATGGCACTAACCGTACCAAAAATGTAAAGAAAAGATTTGGAGCCGTTTTTCAGAAAATCTTGTTTTTGTAATTTTTTAAAATTCCAAATATTGCACGGACTATTGCACAGAGACAACTAAAATTTTCAAAAAAATCTACATGACCTTTACGAAAGAACTATTTATTGACAACAAATTTCATTTAAAGGGAAAATCTCTGTCTTCAATTTTGTAGTTGTAGGAAGACACCGAATAAAATCCAAACTTTTGCAATTTTCGAAAATTCAGTTAACTGTGGAAATCGGACCTATGCCATCTTCATAAGTGTATCTTACTATAATCTAACAGGAAATTTAAAAAAAAATTGGAGTAAATTTTGAAAAAAAATTGAAAATGTCCGGGGGATTCATGTAAAGTACCCCCAAATTTTCAAGAATGTTTTTTAAAATCTCAAAGCTTAAACTAGAGCCAGATGGATCGGGATGTCTTCAATTTGGAAAAGATCGTACGTGTGGTTTAGGCGCTAATAGTGTTCACAGACGGACAGACGGACAGAGGGACAGAGGACGGACGGACGTTATGAAAAAAACGCTTTTTCGTATCAGGGAACCCCAAAACGTGTATTTCCGTTGAAATCTCGAAATTGATTTTCCGTTACATAATTTGCTCTACACAACGTATATGACTCCGTATATATGTATGTATACGAGAAAGTAATAACGCTTCTTATGAAACATGTTTTGATAATTTTTTCGTCCAGCTTCCCTCGATCGATTGAGTACATGCTATGATAACCTTTACAATGCGTATGGATATAAATGTAGCATCACTTTTTCTGAAAGCGCAAGTTTTCTTGATCTTTCATTTTGCTAGTTGCGAGAGGCGTAATGGGAGGCTGTTATTACATCATTTGTATGTAATTATATCTCTAGTACAATTCCCGAGCAAGTACGGATACAATTACTTTAGAGCGCAAATTTCTAGCGTTCATAGGTTGTCAATAATGGTGGTTGGTATATTTATTCATAATTCAATTCTACACAGTACAAGAGGTCGAAATCATTGCAAATGATGTGTATTATTGTAGGTCTGTGTTATCATGTATATCGAGCAATTTAGTTACTCGATCTCCAAACATTAACAAATGAAAGTGTAAATATAGGTGTCTGCACCTTGCATAGTTGAAAACATCCTTCAATTGCATTCATTCATTATGCATTCAAAAAGGCTTTGCTGCCCTCAAAAACTCGTTTTAGAAGTGGGCGGTCTTGACAGATAATCGTCAATGCCGTCTTACTCCACGTTGGCCCACTCCACTGTCTCAAGTATTCTAGTGTCTTAACACAAAAAATCATATTTTATTACGGTTACAAATTGCAATAACAGAGTGTGAACTATTGTCTAATATATAAATACGAGAATATATTAATATTATAAATCATGAAAATTATAATTAATATTATAAATGAAAAATAATTTATATTTTTGTACCGGTTTTGAACTGCTGAAAAAGGAGGAAGGAGATCAATTCACTGCAGTTTCTAACCCCAGTGGCAGGGGCCAGGAGAAAGCAGAACAGAGTGAATGAAGGGGGAGATGCTATTAAATAAATAAATAAATAAATAAATAAATAAATAAATAACTTGATGTATGATAATCAGCTAGAACAAAAATCTCAGTAGTCATACAATGTTGATTATTCCATTCAACCAGACTGTAACTAGGCTACAAAAAATAAATGAAGCAATACTCAGTAGTAAATATCTCCCGGGGGGGGGGTCTGAGGCAACAATTAAAGATACAAATTTGTGGACCCGCGCCTAACGCTAATTGAGAGATAAACGCCAAATGCGAATAGTCATCCACTGTAGATGAGCTGTGGGCGCCGAAACAACAAATGACGTTGACACAATATCCGCGTTTCGTACGCGCGCGCTCTGTACACAAAGCACAAATCACCCGGGAGAATAACCACAATAGCACACGATTATACGACTACCTAATGTTTATAGGTCCCGGGGCTTCAATCCCGGGAGTCGATGTTTCCCGGGATTTCGCGCGCTCAGCGGCTCAGTGGCGTGAAAACAGAGTTTCAGCTGGCGCGCATATGAATCACGAAATGGCTGCACGTGGCACACGAACATGCATGTGCAAACACGAGTTCCAACAGCGCTCCCCGCATGTCCAAAAATATGGATTTTAGTCGGGAAATATACACAAAGGCCATTTCCCTACATGCGTGGATGGAATTTTTAATTAAGGTAATTGATCAAATGGAGACGTAGCTGCTAGGCAAGTCCAACCAATTCTCGGGTGAACACTTGCGTAAGTCGTTGTCTGATGGTATCAAAAAACAAACCCAAGGATGCGAGTGATCAAGAGGAAGACTCCTCGCAGGTGGGGTTGGGGCTGCTACCTTATGCTGTGATCCGGCATAGAGAAGTCCTATCTCTGTACGGGAGGATATATATGCAAGACGTTCAAATAGAGGATCTTTACTCAAGTCAGTCAGGAGGAGAATCTTCAGCAAGTAGCTAAAAATATATCAAGCTAAAAGAGCAATTGTATCCAGATAGTATGGCGAGTGGTATCTAAAATGTCTATCAACGGCTGGTTTTCAACAAGCCGATCGTGTGGAGGATTTCAAACTCGTGTAATAAATGGAAGACATTAAGAAAGTCAAAATTATCGCGCAAACAGATCAAGTAGCCCTGAACTATTCGTAAATCATCTGGTACCTATTCCATTTCATATTTTTTTCACCATTTAAAATATGTGTTAAAAAGAACACTTTAACCACAAATTGTTTGTGCACATGAAATAAAATTATGTTTACAAAATCCAAGAAATACGCACACATAAAACTATTAATTAATCATTTGTGTCTTTCAGTGAGGGACACACTTGTATCATTAATCCTTCACACGTTCCCTGCCCCTTTAAGAACATTAAAATATCTCCCCACGTCCAAACGTTCCTGCCTGTAAGACAGTTTTACAGTAATATTCTCAAAAATAAAAATATTTTCCACATATCTCGCATTTCTAAATTCTATGACCGTCCTAGCAAGTTCAAGCTAAAATCTGTGCAGTCACGGAAGTTCAATGGAAAATCTTGCCGTGGAAATTGTAAACATCTGTGACCCACATGTGGTTCATGGGCGTAGTAAAACCATCAAGTCCCGCATATGAATCACAAAAACATATGGACCCAAACCATCAAGAACCACATATGGATCACAGGACAGTGTGTCGGGTCAAATCGACCCAAAGGCATTTCCTCTTCGTATTTTTTCGATAACACTGCAAACTATCGACGATGCGGGTTCCATGTCATCTCTTCTGATAACGTTCCTATTCAGAGCCTGCAATGAAAATGCCATTAACATATGTTTCTCTGTTTGCCCAGTCTACCTGCTAGGTCGAATTCAGTCGCTGTCTGGAGGAGAATTCTAGCGGCCGGCTGCTCTGATCGGTAGTTTTCCGTGGTTTCTCCGATCAACACCAGGCGGATGCCGGAGCAGTACCCTATCAAACGGGACACGGACCGCGCGCGATCTGCCTGTCCTCTTCCTTGTCCTATCCTCTCCCCTTACACACTCACTTACACTAACATGCACTACACTACCACATATTCCGGGAGATCGGTCGGGAGCTTATAGCTTGTCCCGGCTGGGGCTGTGCCCCGCTGGTGGGAGAGTCCTGATTAGGGGGAAACCCCACTAGCCGACGGTAGGTCGGCGCCGGATCTCGCCATTCAGCGGGGGAAGATCACCGCCTCTCCCGCGAAAAAAACATGCACTACACTAACAGGAATAATGACCAAAGCAGTTGACGCGCCCGGAAACAAGAATCAATCAATCAACCCAGTCTACCTGATGTCAGCATTAGTGGTCCCGAAAATGTAGGTAAGCCGGATGTGCAAGGAAGGCTCCTTAAGCATACCTCAGTCCTTGAGACTTATTTTAGGTAAGTTCTGAATACTGCTAGCGGTGGGTAACAGCACAATTGTTCATTTTTTAACGTTACGTAAGAACAAACTGGATACTTCTCTGTAATTCTTGCCAAGAAACAAAGAGAAGTAAATTGAAGCATCTCCGGCGTTGTCAAGGAGGTGACAATGGCATCTTAAAACCAGCCATATCACTATCTGTACTTCTTTCTACTATTGACAAAGACAAGAAAATTGACGAACGTACTAGTCCTCTGCATAAGACAGAAATTGAAATTTTTAACAATGGTACGAAATGTGAAATGTACACCACATCTCAAAAGATGGTAAAAGTAAGAAAAAGAGATAGTTGTGGATAGGTGAGAAGGATGCCGCAGATGCAGAAGAAGCATCTTCTAAAAGAAAACTCACTTAAAAATGCACTCTCGTGTAAAATAAATTTCGAGTTATGTTGAATATAAAATATGTGTTGAAAAGTGTTCAAAATAATGACATTTTTTAATTTTTTAAAAATAGTTTTTGTAATGAATGGCTAAAATATATTATTAAAGATAGAGCATTGTAAATTAATTACAGCTTACAGCAAATTATAAATTAAAATTTGCATTTTGTTTGTGCAATTTTAAATTAGAACTAACCTATAAGCAAAAAAATTAATATAAAGCACATTCCAAATTTTGTTCTGTGAGGTTGTTAGCTATCTTAAAATGTAGTTTTTAGATTTTTATTCTACATCGTTTACTCGATCTTTCATTTCCACATCGTGACATACCGATATGTCATATGAAAATAAACATTTATTTGTAGACTATATGGTGAAAAATGCATTAAGAGGTGGCTGGATGCCGAAAGTAGAAAATTTGGGATTGGGCGAAGAAGTTTAGACGATCGAAAGGTCAGCTACACCAAAATATAACGAACGCATGGATTGGCTGGGTGAGAGAAGGACGGTCAAATGTTATGAAAAAAAGAGAAGGTAGTAATACGAAGTCTTCGAGGGGTGAATCATGCAGGAAGATTTCATTCTGACCGGCATCGCGTGTCTGAACTGATCGTAGGTTCGTGAGAGGGAGCGAGTGTAGTGCAGATAGTCAGAGTCGGGTTATCAGATCGTGAAATTTTAAGGACAGTAAATGATATTGCAGATATTGCATGTGGAAGTAATATTGATGCATAAATTGGGACTTTGTCGGGAGTGGTAATCGAGTTATAGATTTCGGGACTATGTCATAGGACGTAATCGGGACTGATAATTTTGATAGTTTGAGACCAGTTTGGATAGGGGCAGAAGAGGATTTCTTGGGACTTTGGACTACGGCAAGCTCGCAAGATATTTCGACTGAGAAGTCTACGAGGGACATCAACGAAGAATAGATAAGTTAACCGCGGTATAAAACTGTAAATTCAAAGATATCTTGATCCAAGGCACAACATAAAATCATTTTGTTAAATTCACTAAATTGTTTGCTAAATAGGTAACAATAAACTTTGTTAAATTTTGTTCTTCAGAAAAGAAAGTGATCTTTCATTTAGTCAATCCAAACAGTAATGAACTAGGAATAGAATCATTCTATTTCAGATTCCCAGCAGCGCTGTATAGTCTGCGGATCCTATAATCCATTATAAAGGTAATAAGGATTATAATATATCGTGACCCATTGACCCAGCAAGCCGGACGCTAAGATCTTTGCCAGAAATTAATGTAGAGAAATTTTGTATATCTCAACATATTCTACACCGAACCACGCAACTTCACATTCTTCCTGCCTTGTTTTTTTAATGTGGTAGTAAACTGTTTGACTTATCTTTCTAAAGCAGAGAAGTTCTAAATTGAAGTTAATATTGAATTTCGGATTTGGTACTCTGGGTAATCACGAAGAGACGATTGTCTAATGCTCTTGACCCATTCACTATTATATTATACTTCATTTCAAAATTATAGAATAAATAGCTTTAATATGACACACTAAACATTTTTCTTATTAATCAGAAGAGCACCGCTTTGCACGGAATGAAAACGTTGAATATTATGAAAATAGAAAAATAGTTTCCTAAGGGGCAGATGCATCCCACAACGCATGATTTTTCTTCCACTCTTGTGACTAAAGAAATGATTGCAAGTTGTGTCTGCAGGTGAACGTGCAATATATTGGATAGGTGAGTTTCCGTTGTTTCAGTTGGATAGCAACAAAATATTTTAAATTTTGAAAATATGAACACAACTATTTTGTAGTACATATATCAAATATAATTTGATTTTAGTATAACATTCACGTCGCTTCTGGAATAAAAACACATTCATCTTTATTGTTATCTCAACAAATATAATTTGATTTTAGTATAACATTCACGTCGCTTCTGGAATAAAAACACATTCATCTTTATTGTTATCTCAACGCTATCTATTACTTCTCCAGGATTAACTTATTACTTTACTTATTATCTTTACTCTCATGCATTGGCACTTACACAAGCTTGAAAACTCTTTTCCTGCAGATACTTGCAGGTAAATAAATCAAATCAGTGATCGAATATGATGAAGGATATAGATTATTCAAAGTAATCATTCTGAAAAATAATGCTTAACATAAGACCGAACATGAGATTTATTTCATTTTGGACCTAGCCTTCAGCGATAATCACAAATTGCAATAGCTTAGGGAATACATACCTGTATTATCTCTGAATAGACAACTTTAATTAATCGCTTTTTAGCGGACGATTTTAATGATCTACGGAAAATATTTGAATGGTTTTCAGAACCTCTCTCAAGCAGAATATAGCTGGACACTTTCTCGGTCTCGCACGTGTGCGATATTGGAGATTTCACGCCGTATACTATCTCTATTGCACGCTGCTGTTTTCTTCCCTCGCCTCATCTTCATTCTAAAGCAATCGCCTCAACTAGCGTTGTTCACACTCCATCAAACAACAACTCAAACCCTTCAAAATTGCGCGTTCGAGGATCCCACTCACTCCCTTGAACAGACGGTCGCAGTCCTCATTCTACATTTGTAGCCGACTCTGATCAAAAGCGTACAGACCTCTTTCCACACCACACTTGGTGCTTCCGCGGACTACACCTGTCTCCCCCTCTCCCCCACCCCCGCACGTGCTTCCAACGCAGAGCCCACACCGCCCGTTGGCCCCGCGCGCCGGATCCGCCCGCTTCGCCCATCGCCCTTCGCCTGACACGCGGCTGTCCGCCTGCGCGCGCGCTGTTTGTTGAATCGGCGCAACACAGCGGTACACGACTCGCGTCGCCGCCGCCCCCCCCCCCCCCCCCCCCCCCCCCCCCCCCCGCCGCCCCCGCCGCCCCCGCCGCCCCCGCCGCCCCCGCCGCCCCCGCCGCGCCCGCCGCGCCCGCCGCCCCCGCCGACTCCTGCGCCGCCCCCGCCCCCGCCGCCCCCGCCGCCCCGGGCCGCCTGCCGCCCCGCTGCCCCCGCCCCCCCCGCCGCCCCGCCGCCCCCGACGCCCCCGCCGCCCCCGCCGCCCCCGCCGCCCCCGCCGCCTTCCCCGGCTCGCGGCTGCGGCGGAAATCTGAAAGGCAAACAGGGCGGTGCGCGCGCCGCCGCCGCTGATGCAAAGATAACAGCTACGCGCGCTATCGCCCGAGGCGCTGATGAAAAACTGCATAATTAATCTATTTGTTATTTCAGACCCGCGCCCGCGCCGCACGCCGCCGTACCTCGCTTGTCGCGGACGTCACTTCCGGTCGACGCCGCCGCGCACCCTTCGACCCTCCCCCTCCCGCGCCTCACTGTGGGCCGCCGTGACAGTAACTGTACTGTTTCCACCCTTCCCACGTCAGCGTTTCTACCCACAGAAGAGTTTGCAAATATTTTGAGGCAATAAATAAGAATAAAACATCAAATGAATAAATATCTTATTTATTAACATATTAAAAATTTTGTGTGTGGGTCGAATGTTTTCATGATGTGTAATATTCATGTGACTCTTGTACCAATATTTCCCTTTTCCCAAATAAAGTATTTTCTCCCATATTTTAGGCTTATTCTGAAATTTTAATTTTTCATTGATTTATTTTTCACGCTATTTTAACTTTATTTGTTGCATGGGATGTTACTGCCCATTCAGGGCCATTGTGAGTAACGGATTCAACGCGTCACTGTCAGAGAGCGAGTAAGCCAGCGATTGGTAGGCTCCGTCACGCAGACTCTCCCGTCCAGTCCTCGTCATGCGCTCCCCTTCCGTTTTCCACGCTCTTTCACTCCCCGCCACGCCACACTACGCCCCGGCTGGTCAGGCCATTCCCCGTCACAGAACGCCAAATAACACCATGCTACTCACTGCTACGCAACACCACTCACCTCTACGCACCGCCACTCTAGCTTCCCAACGCCATTCCCCGCTAAGCAATGCTAGGCAGAGCCACTCCCCGCCGTGTAACATTACTCATCGCTACGCAAAGCCACTCCTTGCTATGCAACGCGACTCCCCACTACACATCATTTGTCGCTACCTAACGCCTACCCCTGGTCTTCCAAACACCACTATACAACTTCACTCTCAGCTAAGCAACCTCACTTTTCGCTACGCAATGCCACTACGCATTCCCTGCTTGACAACGCCACTCCTCTAAACGCACGTCACACCCAGCTACGCAACGCCCATCCCCGCTACTCAACGCCCCTCCCCGCTACTCAACGCCCCTCCCCGCTACGCAACGCCCCTCCCCGCTACGCAACGCCACTCCCCGCTACGCAACGCCACTCCCCGCTACGCAACGCCACTCCCCGCTACGCAACGCCACTCCCCGCTACGCAACGCCACTCCCCGCTACACAACGCCACTCCCCGCTACGCAACGCTACTCCCCGCTACGCAACGCCACTCCCCGCTACACAACGCAACGCCCCTCCCCGCTACGCAACGCCCCTCCCCGCTACGCAACGCCACTCCCCGCTACGCAACGCCACTCCCCGCTACGCAACGCCACTCCCCGCTACACAACGCCACTCCCCGCTACGCAACGCTACTCCCCGCTACGCAACGCCACTCCCCGCTACACAACGCCACTCCCCGCTACGCAACGCCACTCCCCGCTACGCAACGCCACTCCCCGCTACGCAACGCCACTCCCCGCTACGCAACGCCACTCCCCGCTACGCAACGCTACTCCCCGCTACGCAACGCTACTCCCCGCTTCCCAAGGCCATACTCATCCCCGCGCGGTCACGTCCTCCCCTAGTGCTCCACGTCCCCACCCCGGTCACCGTAGACTGTCGACCGTCGTTACACCGCGGAGGGCAGTCGTCCCATGACGCTGCATTTGCGCCCCCCCCCCGATGGCAAAGCGCAGCGGAGCAGATTAAACAGAGCAGCGAGATGGTGGATGCGCGATCTAGCGGAACTGGGAGAGAAGAAGAGACCCCTGCCAACTGGGTAGAAATCAGCAAATAGTTTGGGTTGGAGCGAGAAAAATATTACGTGCGTTTCAGTCAGAACTATAATCACCTGGCTTCTCGCAAAACTGACTGGTAATAGTAGTTTATGCAATTCGTTTATAATGTTAAGCTTTATAATATGAGTACATGTTTTGAAAACGAGCGACGTTAGGAGCGAGGTTTTAAAACTATATGAAACACTATAAACGACTAGCATACGCTATGTATATATTACAGCATTATACATTTATAAGAGAACCAAACTAAATTTTGCGAAACAACTTTCTTGTGACATCTTGGGTATTTGACATCCGTGCGAGAAAATGGTGGTCTGCTGTTCCCTTTACCTCTACCTGCCCACGGTTCGCTCGCTCCGATTGACTGAATATGTGATGACGCAATCATTCGTGCCGTATAAAATTCAATGCTAATATGTCATTATTTGTGCTGTAAAATGTCCTTTTATGGACAATTTCTTGCAACACGAAAGGTCGTTTATAATGCTGCTACACGAAAAAGGAGTTTACTCATTCCATGTATTTACGAGTTGCTTACATTATTTTCATTCACCCTATATTTCAATCGTAAAAGGCACAGACTTTCTGGTATTCGATTTTCCGCAGCATTGCATAACTTTCTCTATACAACGTATATTACTCCGTATGTACGGATGTATACGGGAAAGTAAAAACAAACAAGTAACATTACCATCTGAACTATAACAATCATGTAGGATAATCGAAGAGATATTATTAACATAAAATATCGTTTTATAATCGTTGTAGATAAAATTTTAAATGGCACACGTTTCATAAAATATATCGCTAATAATTATTTCCCATTGTATTACTTTTATAAATCTACATGTTTTACTAAACGTAATCTATAGACATCAATCAAAGATAGCCTCGTTCTATAATATCTCCATTATTTTGTGTTGAATGCCTCATATTGTAACTGCTAATTAGGATATATTGAACACATTGGGTTGAGTTTAATAGGTTAATTGTAACTAATCATTCATCTCTTCAAATAGTAGTAATTATCATCATAAAGCCACAAATAGTATGTCTTTTATTTGAAGAGTCAAATAGGGTATTATTTTCTTACTTGAAATAATTGTAAAGGTAGTTATTCTCTATTTACATGTGTGGGTTGGAATGAATTAATAATCTCTTTCATTCACTTTCCCTGATTTTCTTTTCTTATTGGTTCATTTTCCCTCCACAAGCTCTGGAGAACATAGAAACTCTCTGATCTTAAATTCTTATAGGCGAAAAAATAGAAAGGAAAGAAGTTGAGAAAATGTCTTCTAAAAGAAGTCGTTTCTCCCAGCGGGCGTCTATTTAATATGCATGAAGCATAAAGCAGGAAACACACTGTGTTGTCTGAAATAACAAAATGTATGTACTGAGGAAATACAGTCGGAATTGAGAGAATATTTTTTCTAAAAATCTCATTTCAGCAATATTTTCATTTACGTATTATCAATATTTATTTTGAAAAATGAAACGTTGGAATTAACGAAATGAAATAAATCTGCTTAATTCCATTTCGAAATAAAATATTTATAAAAATAAATGATAATAACAAATGTGAGAAGTATTGCATCGCTGCAAATTAAAAGATAACGTAGCATTATTTTCTAACCAGCATAGACCCAAGATGTTGCCAATGCTACAATAGTTCTTAGAAGATAAACTTTACTGTAATAAATTTATCCGATGTGCTCGCAGCATCCCTCAATAACTTACTCCCAAATAACATGCGGAAAGCTGAAGACTGGTAGAAAGAACTTATATAAGTAATGTTTTGAGAGTATGTGAGCGAGTGTTTGAGTGAGGGCGTACGCAATGAGTGCGTATGAGCGTAAGAGTGAGTTTGTGTGCGTTTGTGAGAGACTGTGTATGAGTGGGTATGTACGAGTGCGCGAAACCTATAATATTGGTCACTTCTGAGGAGGGAATTGTAATAATTAATCTAATTACACAGCAGTGGACCAAACATCAAACCTTGTGGTACACCAGCGGTGATATACACTTTCGGTCCATCATTCGTACAGTAGAATTCTTCGACTGATATATTGAGCCACTATCTTCCACAAATAAGTTGACACATTGATTCGGTAGAGGACATTAAGAATGTCACTCTATACTACCGAGCTAACCGTTCAGGTGAGAGTTACCTAGACCACAGGATAGCATACACAGCGTGACTTAGTTTAGTACCTACCTAAATGACACTGCCTCTAAATATTTAAATGGCTATCTCAAAATACTGTTGGTATAATTATTAATTTAAGATACTAATAAAATTGTCCTTTACTATCTTTAATAGCCAGTGAGTGTGTATATGCTCATGTGTGATTGTATATGTATTTTCTGTGAGAGTGTAAGAGTGAGCAAGTGTGAGAAAATGAAAGGAAAGAAAGAAGAGAAAAAGAGGAAAAAATAAAGATAGAAACGAAGGAAGAGGAAAAAAAGAGGAAAAAGAAAGAAACTAAAAGAGAAAGAAAGAAGCAAAGAAAAGAAATGAAGGTTACATTTAACAAATTGTTGCAATTTCTCTTATCTTATTGTATTTTCTAACTGACTTTTGTGTCTTATGTTATATTTTCTGACAAATATATAAATTGAAAGTCCCTCAAGTAAATGAATAAATTTAAAAGACTTCTAGGAAACAGTGTTCTTTAGTCTCTGTTTACTATGTATCTCATAGAGACAATATGAGAGTCAGTAGATGTATCGCAAATTAATTTTTCTCAAATTTATTTAATCTAAGAGTGGTTTTCTAGATTCAAGCACTTTCACCGCAGTGATGTGATCAGTTACGCAAAATTCAAGACTGGTATAGATAATGACAAATGAAAGACGTTGCCTGTTACTGTTTCAGATATTGGCCTATGGCGTATATTGGTCTCACTATAGGCTCGTTCCAGGCCATTTAATAGACAAATATATTAACCCGGCAGTGCACGCAGGTGGTCTGAGAGACCCGGGAAGACTTTAATTTAATATTGTGATTTCAGTTTGATCGCCCGTGACCACTGCTTCCAGGTACCTTTTTCTTCCACAGATATGATTCACACTTCTTTTGAGAAAGTGAGCATTGTTATCCTTTCTAGGGGTGAGGCATACCAAAACGTTGCATGGTTCTCGTTTTTCGTTTGTACTTTATGCGACTTAACAAAATATTAGTGCCAAATACGCAAAAAGTTTATTTGTTTGGAGCACTCACTAACAGTTTGTAAATCATGCAATGAAGAATAGTTGTCAGATATGTAAAATATACCAAATGCAATGAAAATAATACTTCAGACTATTTCATTTTTTCACTTTTGTTAATTTGTATTCAAACCACTAAATACAGCAATTAATTATTTAAAAAATATATATCATAATTGAAAATTATATCCATATTTTTCTGGTACACTCCTTTGATCAAAATTGTAAGGGAAAATTTAATTAAAGGAAACGCAAGCTGAAGGGTCTGTGAGACCAGGTGCGTCCACAACGTTACAGAAAAAGGCGCGTGTGCTGCAGGGTACATAAGCACATTACATGTGCCTGTAAACATAAGATTTTTTTAAAGTTAAATTTCTGACAAACAAATTTGTAAATTAACAGGATATACTTTCGTGGCTCTAAAACAGAATATTTTCATCAAAGTCTCTTTACCTAGTAACCATCCATTAATTTATCTGGTCTGCAGTTTAATGTCGGTCCCAATATTTCCTCTACAGGGGAGATTTTTTCTCGACATTTGTAGTCCACTTCTGGTCCCCAAGTAAGGATTGTAGTCGTTAATATTTTAACTTTAAGAAAGTATTTTATTTGAAGTTTGAACCATATTTTCGTGAATTTCTAAAAAATTGCATTATTTAACAAATTGCAAATAAAGCTAAGTTCCTGCAAACTGAAGAAAAAAATCATCTAACACTAATTTTATTTCTTTCAATGATTTCCCCTCCGCAAATGCAATATTCTTCTAAAAAAATGTAGACCGCGCAGTAGTTCACTTAAACATTTGTATATTCCTCGAGTAATTATATAAATACTGTGTCAATTCTTGTCAAATGTAAGAACACTAATATCATTGTTTTGAAATTGTAATATTTGTGTTGTAAATTTAAAGCATTGTGTGCCATCCAATATTATAGAATATGTTCTTTCAACAAGTTTTTTATCATCAATGATTCTTTGGATACAGTGCGAATAAAACTAATTAACAAAGTGACAGTTGCCCCCTGAGATACAGGAAATCCATAAGACACTGGTGTCTGGCAGGTCACGTACTGTCGCAGTCGAAAAGATTTCGTACACCCGCCAAACAACAAAGTATGTTGGGTTGCCTAATAAGCCGAGCCAAAGACAAGTGTAACTACGTTATAATATTTCCCACGTGTTCAATATTTATTCTGGAACACTTGTATATTATTGTAAATAGTGCCCGAAAGTTTGGTAAAATTTGACCTTTTTATGATTTTATGACGCTTAAGAAAATGAATCACTTCATTGTACTTCAGAAGTTGTTATACTAGATTTCAATTTTGCCTTTTTTACCTATTTTAACTTCTGATGACCTTTTTCAGCCTTACTTGTGCCTTTTTCGTTTTTTTTTTCATTTTCTCTCCTGGTACCGATCTCTCTCAAGCTGGAAAAATACCTGAAAGCCTAGACAACATGACTGCACGATCGTGAATTGTCTTTCTGTGGTCGCGGAGGCTTCAGTGTCAGGTTGTATTAAAAATGTAAAGGGGAAAGGGAGAAGATAGAAGTGAAGAGTCTTGAGATTTTTTCTTGATGCTGACAGACTTGTTTTCTCACGAGAAATCTTATACAATGTTTGTGAATGGCCTCGTATCCCTATTGAGGACAAAGCTGTCTCTATAAATGACCCTTGTCAGTTCCTTCCTGTTCTCTCTTCCCTTTTGAGAATTACACAAGCGCGAAGAACGAAATCTATAATTCCGTTTTCACTGATATCATTTCAAGATTCAAAAGGGAGTCAACAATAGCATTTCGTAGAGACAGCGTCGCGAGTAAAATAAATTCGTTGTCGTCATACCGGATGTTCATGTGCAATAAATATTACAAAGAAAAAGTAATTTCCTTCCGCGTAACTACTAATGTAAATTGTAGAGTTATAATAAAAATGTGAATACATTTAATTATTACATACTTTTGTACAATAATTAGTTTTAAATGGTGATTTCTCAATGTGTCCTGTGTTTTACTGCTTCTTTATCCAGAGTAAATGCCTTTTTTGTATGTCTTTTTTAATAAAAATAAATGTATTTTGCCTGCCTATTTTAGGTATAATAAATATTTAAACTTCCGGGCTCTAATTATAATGAATGAAGAAATGTCATTCTCAAATTCTCTGCGTTATCACAACACACAGAAAAGTAGTTTTGGATCTTATCCCCAAATGATCTCCCATGAACAATTGAATTTCGTACGGCGCAAGATCGGAAAATCCGTGCGGACAGCCTCAAGATAGTAGAACTAAGCATTTTGACATAATATGCGTTAGAATCCGTGATGACCCAAATACAGGCATCTTATGTTAATCACAGAATCCAAAGCCCGGAGCATCCTCGCCAAACTTGAACATGCCAAGTGAACTGACAAATTACTTCCTGAACGTATTAGCATACTTGATAGACCTGATAGAAGAACGTACGGGCACTACTCCTAGCAACGAGTCAAAATGTACTAAAACCATCTTTTTCATCGCTTACAAGACGGTAGTTCGTGTTTCCGATGTGGAGAATGAAATTTTCCTCGTGCGGTAAACAGCCGTAATTTCTTTGTGATAAATTATCCACCAGAAACTAATACGTTTTTGGACGAAAATCAATGTGTTCCGAGAAGAAGGTTGATTCGTCTCTACCCCCACGCGTGATCATGTCACGACACGCTCGGGAGTAAGAACAACCGACTTTCGCTTTAGGCCAATGTGCGCACGGGACCCGCGCATGCATTGAAACTATTATCGCGCCGACCCAGATCGGAGGAAATTGGTCTTAATGGACACTTTTAATCGAACACGACCACCGGGCGTATCGCACCCCGCACGCCATCTCCATTGGGTCCGTCACGGTACCACAGTTATTTAAAGACAAACTCGCAGCAAATGGGACAAATAGCATGTAGGTTTGGTTTTTGTTTGAAAGCGATAAAACCTGCGGCAGATATACGGGAAATATTCCCACGTGTCACACGAACAGACGTTTTTTATCGACTTACTTACGTGACAACCGACATGAAGGTCTGTGGATTCAGGTAACAGATTCGCGTATGAAAATCAAAAGTTACTTCTTTCGGGAACTCCTCTAATATTATCAATGAAATTTGAAAACTTAAAACTTAATCGTTATTTAAATATAATTTTTATAAATAATTTATACTTTTTTCAATACATTTTATTCATTGTCAAATAGTGTGTGCCAAATTTAGTTGTTCAAATGAGCATAATCAGAAATTTTCGACAGATATTCAATAAGAATCATAAAATATATTTTTAATAGTACATTAAATTGCTGTCGATCCACGACTCATCCAAATAAAATACCTCTCCGTTTTCTTCCCTCAAGTTCTTCATTTTAACAATATACCCAAATCTCCAGTCCATATTGTCTGCTCTCTCCAGGAGCAGCGTTTTTTTATTTTGAACTCTTCCAAAAAAAGTCCATTGTTCGGTAAGGGAGGCAACCAACACTCCTTGTCCCCCCTTGTTACGTTTATGAATTATGATTAATTATAAGGAGATTAAAAAGCTGAAGAAAACGCGCTTAAACTCGCGTATAAGTTATCTATTTTTCCAGATGTTTCTGGAGTATCTTTGGGGGGGGGGGTTCTTGATTTTTCAGCTTTTTTTCTCTTTACAGTGGATTTTCTAATCCTCGTATAAGTAAACGCCCGTTTCAATGAGGAATATCATGAAGTAATGAATGAGTTTCCTTTTCAATTTCGCACATTTCCGCAACTCTTGCTATTATTTTTCTCTCTCCTCTATGAAATGTCCTACGCACCTGTTTGGGAGGAGTTTGAGGTAGCTCCTATGAGGGACCTTGTCCTAACTCTGCCATTTTCGCTATTAAATAATATTTCAATTGTAAGCACCATGAACTGAAACAATCTACTCTCTTATGCGGTCTGAAGTACACGGCAAATAGTTCTATTTTTCCCGCACCTTATACTTGTAATGTTGAAACAGTGGTTGCTGCGACTCACACTATTCGACTGTTTAGGCAGAGAGCAGAGAGGGGGAAGTGGGTCTAGGGCTCAAGAAAACGTGCGGATATAATACCAAAGTCATTCCGGTACCGAAAAACAACAATAGTTAACAGAGTTCCTCAGAATAAATTGTAATATATTTAAAGGAAAACTATATATATATATATATATATATATATATATATATATATATATATATATATATATATAAGCGGCATGTATTTATAACTGTAGTTTTCAGCCATATATTACAATTATTTTTAGCAAGTTTGAGTTAAAATATTGTAAGTTCCTGATGTATGGCAAGGTCATATTTTGTTCATTTTCTATACTTGAGGTCCTTGCAGCGAGGATATAGATAACCACGAATTTTTTGAAGAACTAGTTCAACAATCGCTACTTTAATCCGATTACATAACTCATCTTCTACAACTTGCAACAATGTCAATCCGATTACATGACTACAGATACTACGAGTAAAATAAGATTGCAACGTGTTATTAGCAAACGATGCTGTAAGAAATTACCGGAGTTTTCGAAGCGATTACGCATTGTGACTGTTTTGTAAACCACCGATAGTCGTTGAAAGACGAAATTATCACTCGGAGTTACGAATGGTTCTAATAATAAAAGTTCTAAGCGATGAATCATCAATTCCTTACATAAATAAAAAGAGGTAAAAAATTACACTAGGATATTGGATTGTCAACGATGTTAATGTAAAAAGGAGGACACTCGAAAAGCAAAAAACAAAAACAACGACCACAACAACGCATCAATGCATTTTTTTTATAAATACTTAATTTAGACTAACATCAGTTCTGTTTCTTTCTTCTCTCCATTTCCGATTCAAGTAAAAAGATTTGTTCACAACACAACGATATAACGTAGCATATGTTAGTCATGTGATAAAATAAATGACAGCAAATGTTAAAAATTTACTAAAAGGACATTGGAAATACAAAGAAGGACGAGCGGATAATTGACGTCAATGAAGACCGGTTGGCAACCCTTTTCGTACCTGTCTTTGACCCCTTCCCCTCCCCGTATTCGACTGTTAATGAGTAAACTCTTCTACACACTATATATGCGAATCTCGTTTTGGTATGTATTCTATAAATGGTGTGTTAATATGTATTACAAAGGCCAGTGTAAGAGTGATTGTAAATGCTATTAGTTTATTGGCAATACGCACAAGTGTTGCCATATATTAACAATCTTTTAAAAGAAATTGCTAATAATAATTCGAAAATCCGATTTTGGATAATCACGATCTTCTCGAGACTGCTCCCTCATTGTAGTATTTTTTCACCACAACACGTGAAGAGGAGGAAAACAAAATCTGACGCGTCTAGTAGATTGATCGACCAATCAATTTATTAAATGTTCGTTAAAAGCATTAACTGTCTCTCTATAGTCTTCTAACACAATAAGGGTTCAGATTGAAAACCAAAAGGCCAAAGAAAACAAAACGAAGTAAAAAATTCATTGCTTCCGTCAGACATGAGGGAAAGATTAAATGCATGGGGCATTGTCAATGAGAACAAAAGCGTTCGAAGATGCGCGACCTCTGTAAGGCTTCAACAGAGAACGTGATCTGATGAATTCATTATCCCGAATCAGGTTTTGAAGCTACAAAACGAAAATAACAATCTTATCTTGCTAGAGACAACTTGTTTCGTGGGAAAAGAATTTTTTACAATCTTGCTGGGAGTTTTTGAAAGATGTTAAAATTGCCTGTTCGATATCAAAGGCTCAAATCAGAAAGAAAAAAAAACACATACAATGTTTACTTAAAATCACTTAGAACTAGCAATTAATCAGAGTTTTTAAATAAATAGTAAACGATGGAATTAACATAAATAAAATGACATTATTGTTGTTGTTGTTAAAAAAATTAATCGGTACATTTTATCAGTAATATGGAATTTAAATCGTATTACGACCGAAAAAAAATACTTTTCTGAAAACAATTGTCATTGGCAGGTCATTACTCGTTAACCAAGTTACTTTACAGAAATCGAAACAAAGTGTGCTTTCTCCTCTTTGTTGTGAATCTGAATGTGATTAGTTTGATTTCCGTTCATATTAAAGAACTTATGAACTGCTTCAAGCAAAGTTAATTCACTGGGAGAGAGCCAAGACATACAAAAGTTAAAATTTAAAGAGGGAAACATTAAAAAAAAGTGAAATTTGCTACTAAACCCATATGCCTGTAATTTTCCGGACTCTTCTTTTACGGACTCAAAAAACTCTGGAAAGCTGTGACAGAAATATAGTATATGCAACTATTCTCAATATCCTCTAGATTTTCAGTAGTTAACCAGTCATAAATTCAAGTGATTCATTACGTTGTGAATTTCACACCATTACGAAACATAAAATCTTAGCTTCGAGCAGCAATGCTTGAGAAGAGGTTAATCGGATTGACATTATTACATAAGCACCTTGATATTGAAGCTGGAAGAAGTGGTGGACCAATTTCCGAAAATGGGGGATCATAGAATCTACCTAACTAATTTGCAATGCGTGCAGAAATTGAATGAAAACTGTGCAGTCTCCGATCTCCGATCTATGGTTTTGTTAGATACCCGGGAACTTGGCAAAAATCCAATAGCAATAAAATAGTTTCGATTTTAATGAAGAATGCAAATATTTGGTTGTGTCAGTCATTCCGCCCATTATCACACTTTCGAAGGTTGTGAAGTTTCGCACAGAATTCGTGAAGTTTCGCAAGCTGTGAAAAAATTAGCTGTTTCGCTCTCGAAAAACAAGCACGAGAAACCACATTTCACGCACGGCGTGTTAAAAGCAATTTTTGGGGGTTTATTAAGCTGTTTTGTTTATAATTTATATACATACATCTAGCGTAATGTTTGACTAGAAAATATGATTTTTTTTTGCTGCTAGACTGTTGGAATTGGTTGAAGCTTGAATGAATAATTAATTCTTACGATTGACCACTCATCACTTATGTGCAATAGTCTTAGAAGTAGTTTATTTCCTCCTGGCGCGTTTCAATTGCAAAGGACCGCATTTATGCCATGTTTGAATATTATGTCTTCACCTTCCTCATAGTCACCATATACGTCTTCTTCTTTCAAAGGTCAGGATTTTGTCTTGTGTCATCCAGAAATACAAATACGGCTGTTGCAATGTTTTTTGTTTTCTTATATTGAATATTTGTTGAGAAAATCTGTATTTATGTATTTTTTTTTAATGTTTTGTAAAACAAAAGTTGCCCAGAGATATATTAAATCCAGTGTTTTCTCATATTCCTTTATTTGTTCTCCAGTGTTCAAAATAATAGACTATTGATGATCTGAACAAATAATAATTACTACGTATCCCTCCAGGAGTGCCCAATGCTAGGTATTTTGCTTTTGACTTCCAAAATAACTTTGATTTAGGGAAAATTTAAAATGCGTTGCGTGTTGCCTACTTTTTTTAACCAAGCGACATAGCGTATCAACGACGTAGAACCGAAAATTTCCTACATGTGTATTTCATTTCTAATTTGGCACCTGTATCAATGAGTAGAATGCAAAAGTTGGCATAATTTTTAATAATTAAATATTTAATGATTACATAATGAAATTAAGAATTAATGTTTTAAAGGGCAAATTACAGACAAAAACTATATTTTCATCGACACTGAAAGAGTTAAATCATTTTTAGGTTAGGTTAATTATCTTTTGTAATAAAGCTTACAAAATAATGTGTAACTTAACTTCTAAAGAAGAGACTGAATCAAAATAATAATAATAACAATAATAATAATAACAATAATAATAATAAAAATGATAATAATAACCTTAAAATGTGAATTTTTGTAAGCCAGAGGAAAAACAAAATCTTTGCAAAACTAGACATTTTTCAGTTGGTGCGCATACTCTCCACTGTTTTCTATACACATGTTGCAGCTGTAAGAACATCTTTGAACGTTTGAATCAACGTTTTTAAAGGTATTTTTAATGTCTTCATTCATAAAGTATGAAATAAGGATTACAACGTAAAAATTATGTTGTCAAGACGCTTGCACTCATCATCATATAAAAATATTCCGTAGAGCAGTGCTGTTAAAGTGGGCGGCCCAGTCGTCATCCCCTGACTAAGTACTTAACTGCGAGTCACCAGCACGGCCCACTGCTTGTTGAGCCAACCCAACAAGAGGATACGAGAAGCGCTCGGGCGCGATCGGCTCCAGTCTACTGAACCGCAAACCGTGAACCGAACTCGAGCTACTAGCAGGGCACCGCGAGCAGTCTGACCCCCAAATCTTGCATTTAAGCAGCCCTGAATTGGAGCAGTGCAGTTTTTGTTTATCACCGAATCTCGTTTCTTTTGCAATCGAACGATTTTGCCAAGCGAAATCGCGCGGAGGGCGTGGGGAATCCAGTGGCGGTTGGTCGTGCCTTCGGCTCCAGCGCGCGGCCAGCGCACCTGGGGCCGAACGGAGGACACGGGCGAGGCCGGGCGATGAGGACGGGCGCGGCGCGGCGCTGCATATGAATGAGGGCGCGCGCCCAATCAGCCGCCATGAATTAGGCAGCGGCCAATCGCGCGTGCAAACAGCGCGGCATCGACCGGCGCCCCTCGCCGTCGTCCCTCGCCCCACGCCGCTCGCCCGCCCAGCGCCCGCGCTCGCCCCGGCGCCGCATTACGCTAATGACGAGTGCGACTGCTCTTCGGCGCAACGCGGCGGCGGTGGCTGGAGCGCGGACCCTGGCGGCTGGGCCCCGACGGTGAAGGCCCTGCGGATGCAACCCTTCGATGCCGGTCTTGAGCCTCAAGACGGCTCCACACATTCGGCATTCGCTGAGCAGCGAGCTAGTGCTCGCCCAATTCCGAGCAGCTGACGTGTTCGGCGAATGTTCGCTCCCTTTGATGTGTCCAAAGACCGACACGCGGTGGGTGGGGCGAACACCGAATGTTCGACAGTTGGCAAATAGCAAGCAGCTCATCCACACTACTCGGGATTTGGCGAGTGATTACACGCTGTTCGCCGAATAACGAATGTGTGGCGTCGCCTTCAGGGTATGCCTAGGTCGTAGGCCCGCCTTCGGGAGTCCTCGCTTCCTTCTGGGTCGAGCTCCCTTGCCTGGTAAATCCCTAGTGGCTTAGGAGCTCGCTCCCGGCACGGCGTACCCGCCTGTCTTGACGCAGAGCTCTGAAAATGATGCCTCAGAGTACAATCCTGCAGATTTCGTCAAACGACTTCCAATGCTCGTGAATAAGTGATATCAGTGATACATCCCATCCCAATTACAAATAGCAGTTAAAATTTAAATGTATCTACTAATTGTAATTTAATTTGCCATCTTATTTTGTATTTTATTTGTAGTTTATTTATAATTTTTCTGTACATTGTAGACTGATGATGACGGCAAAGCCGTCGAAAGCCGGCTATCTGAATAAAAATACTATGTTGACGAAGATGACCTCTTTTATTTCTTCGCATACGAACGTCAACAACACAGAATCAGAATTTACGCCATCCATTGCCCGCCATCTCTCCCGGCCGCGCAACCACACTCGCACTCGCCCGCCAGCTCCAGCGCGCGCCCGAACGCCGCATTACGCTAATGACGAGAGCGGCGCGGTGCCTCTTCGGCGCACAGCAGCGACGCGCGGGTGGTGATGGACTAGGCCCCGCCCGGCCCCGCCCCACCTCCTAGGCCTCCTGCCATTCCCGTCAAACGACTTCCAACGCTGATGAATAATACTGATAATATCGTTAATAATCGAAGGCGTTAAGTTATTCATATCCGCAGGGACTGGGGGAACACAGTCGCCTGCAGCCTCCGGGACGTTTGGCGGTGCAGGTCACCGCTCCATTCCCATCCCAATAGATCCCCGCGACCACTCGTGGCCTTCTCTTTCCATCCTGATCCAGTTCACGTTTCGTTCACGGGTTGGATAACGGTTTGGATAATTCTCGTGGATGGTCAGTTTTCTGACATGATTTTATTCACTTTCCATCCTGATCCAGTTCACGTTTCGTTCACGGGTTGGATAACGGTTTGGATAATTCTCGTGGATGGTCAGTTTTCTGACATGATTTTATTCACTTTCCATCCTGATCCAGTTCACGTTTCGTTCACGGGTTGGATAACGGTTTGGATCATTCTCGTGGATGGTCAGTTTTCTGACATGATTTCATTCACTTTATTCACTGTCTAATACACGATCATACAGCGTAATATTTTATTTTTAAAATTGTATTTAAACAAATTATTTTATTTATGTATTTTTAAAATATGATTGGAAAAATATTTGGGTGAGCCTCAAGCTTCTTGTACTATGTTATTCAGATAGATGTTCCCAAAATAGATTGAATTATGCTGTGCCTGTATTAATTTTGATTTGTAATATTTGTTAGTAACGTTAATTTGTACCTTTTTAGATAAACTAATGATAAGTTCAGTCTCTCGGAAAAGCGAATGCTAGAGATGACTAAAAGAGATCTTACTCTAAGTATGTTAATTCTCGCAAATTAACAGGAGCCATAACTTACCTGCGGGTTCGATGGTATAATGGTAGGCTGTTGTACACAAGATTGTGAGTTGAACCCGATCGAAGCCGTGGATTTTTTAAGAGCGAAAACATCCTTCGTATATCTTCCTTCGGAGGGGAAGTAAAGCTGACTGTCTCATGTTGTAGATTTACTGCAATAAAAGAATCTCAAGCCTAAAAGAAGCTTTTGTGCTCAATTCAAAATCGTCTGTTCTGTCGCCCTTCTTTCTCCGCTAGATGGTTAAAGGTGAGCACAGTGAAATTTGCATGGTCAGACGGAAGAGACACGTGATGGCTCGTGACTCGCCACGTAAAATAAGGCATTAACTAACTAACCAACTAGAGATCTGTCTACCCTTAGGTTCCTCACATGTTTTCTTTCACTGGCAGGACGCCGACTCAACGCTACTGCTTCAACCGTTCACTTGCGAAATGTATTGAACTTAAAAAGAATACGCCTATCAAAGAAATTAAACTGTCAATTTATATTTCTGTTTTTTCAGTAGGTATACAGAGTCTACTTTGTGTAGGGTAGTGTAGTGTACTCTACACAACCCTAAGTAGGTACGGGCGCTACACCACGTGTGTATGTATGCTTGACGAGCATCCTCCAAAGGTCATTTGGCTCCAGCTGCGCTCTGTCAAAAGCGTGTCAAAACTGAGTCTCTTGTCACTCGAGCGACACAGTCGTGGCAAATGTCACCATCCTTTCCTGTTTTTATACTTCGCAAGTAGTCATTCTGGTTGGATAGTGTCGCGCATCGGAATCACTCTGTTTCCCTCGGAAAAGAAGTTTCAACTTTACTCATTTCGATTACTCTTATAATTCCACTTTTTCATTAATTTCAGAGTGTTAGAAGCTTAGAGCAAGCCCAGTCATCCACAGGGAAACAAATGTAATTCATGAAAATCACATTACAATAATGTGTGAATAATTTATTTATTCGATTTTGATTTTTGATATAACATGTTTGTTATATCACTATATCCATCTTCCCATGATTAAACATGTAGTGTGTACCGAAACGATCCGAGACCGCAAAGAAACAATCTGCTAAAAAGTCAATGACATTCCATTGCCTCTTTTTTGGAGGGAAGTTGAAATAACGTGATTGGAGGGAAGTTGAAATAACGTGATTGGAGGGAAGTTGAAATAACGGGGCATTGCAGGG
Organism: Teleogryllus occipitalis; assembly: GCA_011170035.1. Lineage (NCBI taxonomy): Eukaryota > Metazoa > Arthropoda > Insecta > Orthoptera > Gryllidae > Teleogryllus > Teleogryllus occipitalis. Next base: position 174,812 of record BLKR01001389.1, read on the forward strand.
ACTGTCACAATTCTCCTCTGTGATCACCGGCAACTGATGCTCGGGAGGAGGGGTGAAGGCGAGGGCGGTGCTGGCCCTTGGGGGTGGATGCGGGGAGGGGAGGGGGCGAGCCACCTGGCGGTCGCGGGGACAGAACGCTATCGACCTGTGCGCATCTGGCGTCGTTGCGACTACCCGCATACTCCTCCCGCCTCCGACCCGCTCCCGGTCTGCTCCTGATACCATCCCCGACCTAGACTCTGACCCCATCCCGTCCTCAACCTCGTTCTCGATACCGACCCCGATCTCGTCCCCGATCCTATCCCCGTCCTCGACCCCGCCCTGTCCTCGACACTACCGCGTCATCGACACCACCCCGTCCTCGACACCACACCATCCTCAACACCACCCCGTCCTCGACACCACCCCGTCCTCGACACCACACCCTCCTCGACACCACATCGTCCTCCACACCACATCGTCCTCGACACCACACCGTCCTCGACACCACACCGTCCTCGACACCACACCGTCCTCGACACCACACCGTCCTCGACACCACACCGTCCTCGACACCTCGTTCCCGAATCCAGCGCGTCCTCGAACCCACCCCTACCTCGACCCCACCCCGTCCTCGACCCCTGCAGCGCCTCTGACCGGGAGGTCCTAGGTTCGAGTCCTGACGGCGGTAGGATTTTCGACACTAGCTTTTCAGCTAGGTCGAATTCAGTCACTGTCTGAAGGAGAAGTCTAGCGGCCGGCTGCTCTGATCGGTAGTTTTCCGTGGTTTCTCCGATCAACACCAGGCGAATGCCGGAGCAGTACCCTACCAAACGGACCGCGGACCGCGAGCGATCTGTCCTTCCTCTTCCTTGTCCTATCCTCTCCCCTTACACACACACACATACACTTACACTAACATGCACTACACTACCAGATATTCCGGGAGATCGGTTGGGAGCTTAGAGCTTGTCCCGGCTGGGGCGGTGCCCCGCTGGTGGGAGAGTCCTGGTTAGGGGGAAACCCCACTATCCGACGGTAGGTCGGCGCAGGATCTCGCCATCCAGCCGGGAAGACACCGCCATCTCCCGCGAAAAAAAACATGCACTACACTAACGGGACTAATGACCAAAGCAGTTGACGCGCCCGGAAACACGAAAAAACTCAAAAAGAATCCTCGACCCTACCCCGCCCTCGACCCTACCCCGTCCTCGACCCCACCCCGTCCTCGACCCCACCCCGTCCTCGACCCCACCCCGTCCTCGACCCCACCCCGTCCTCGACCCCACCGTGTCGTCGATCCCATCCCGTCCTCGTCCCTAGCGTCAATGTTCCCGTTCCCGCTCCTGCTTCTCACCCGTGCATCCGTCCGCTTCCCTTTCGCCGTGCCCGCCGCTATCCCTCCCCCTTTCCGTATCTCCCCCCAATTTCTCTCTTCCAACTCGTCCCCATTCCTACCCTCAGTTCTCCCTCCGCCGATGTTCTCTGCACTAGCCCTTTCCCAGTCCTCGCCCTCTCCCTCGACATCGGTTTCCCCCATCGTTCTCCGGTCTCCCAGCATAGTTCCCAGGCCCGCAACCTCTACCATTCTTGCCCAGTCTTCTTCCCGGTTCCTGCTCCATGTCGCGTTGTGAGATATTGTAACCGCTTGTCGTCGGTCACATTTATAACCAACGGAAAATGGAAGCAATAATACCCGACATTAGGCCCTACACGTAGTTTCTACAGTGGCGAAGAGATGGCGTAAGTCAGAGAAGGATTTCTGAACGCACTCAGACCGTAGCCAATCAGGAAATTTTCGTGGAAATACGGACGTGGCGTGAACTTGCGTCAAAAAAGAGCTCGCTCTTTCTGGTTCGAGACGTCAAGGAGAACGGTTGTCTACGAGTACGCCACATGGTCGACGAGGGACACGCGAAGATTGCGGAACACAAAAGCTTTAATAAAAGGTAATTGACTGAGCACTTTTCATGGACTTACGTACTGTGAATATCGTGAGATTACATGGAATTAGTAAATGAATATTAAACAAGAATGCAATGAATGAAAGAACGACGGCGGTAATAGATCGAAATGAATCTGTAAAACCACGTTGCTGCATTCTTGTTGCTAGAAAAGAGGACTATTGTAACATAGGACATGTTTCTTCTTTGTTACAGCTTTCATATTTTTCATATTTTTCATATTTTTCATATTTTTCATATTTTTCATATTTTTCATATATTTCATACTTTATATATATTCTTTATTCTTATTTTTGGGAATTTCACTTTGGAAATCCTATGATGGAATTTTGAGAGTTATGAGAAAGACGGATTATCCAACAACTAGTTTGACTTTTGCCATTACGAAGTCATAACTTGGAGTTTCGGACTCGCATTCTGATGCGACCATCGCCTCTGCGAAAGCTGTGGTGAATTTGCGCCTGGGAGACGACTGGGAGACGGTGTTCGGAATACTTTAGTGCGACAGACAACGCAGGGACTTTGCAGAAGAACGACGACCTTGAGGCGCGAGGGTCGCGCGACGGGCCAGCTACACAGCGCGGGACCAACTTGAGGAATTCGCCGGTTGTGAGTCACAGAAAGAACTCATTAGATTTCAGTCTGGAAAAAACTTGTGAGATAGGATTATCATTATACTAGCCAAAACGTTGTAATGTGAGCTTCCCTCAAAAACAGACGTTGATCGGGCAAGTTTCTTAGAACATTGGTCTTGTTTGCCAGTGGTCTTATTTATTTTCGACAGTCGTAACAAGAATCAGATTAAAGTAATTCTTTATGTTTATGATAGAAGTTGTTTTGTACAGAATTATTTATTTAGTCATATTTTAATGATTCAAATCATTTAAGAGACGTTATGAAACAAAATTTTGTGTAGAAAGGCTATGTAGAAGCCGAAGGTCAAATGTGACTATTGAATGTAACGTAATTAGTGATTTAAAAGGTAGTAGTAAATTTCGAGTATTGTGTGTATGTATTTTTCTTTTTCAGGATGAATATTTGTACTATGATTTGTGTGTCTCATGTGTGATATTCTTTGTGAAGTGTAAAAATGTATCCATTGCTTGTTTTCTTGTAAACAGGGATCTGAATTATTATTATTCTAGTGAAAAACTGCAGTTTAGGTAGGGAATTAGCTACCATGATTTTACGAAAAGTGAGAACATAGGAGGATCTGTGAATTTCATTTGTACAGTGATTTTCATTCGATAGAATACATGTAATTACATTGATGTAAACGAAAAATGTAAAATTTGTTACATTTGGGCGCTCTAGAATATATGTTATTTGTCATTTAAAACTGAAAAATTGTGTTGGTTTGTTAATTGATCAGTAGTTTAACAAAGACGAACCCACTACCAATAGGGAAGTTTATCCGTAAATTGAGATATTCCCAGGGATGCGTGACGGTGTAATCACACGTCGCGAAGTAGGCAAATGACAGATCTACTTTTGTAATCGGTGAGGCTCGAGGAGAACGGTTGCAATATGGCACTCTCTGGTCCAGCGAACATATGCCCATTCCTGACAGTTTGAAATATATGGTTCTCAGTTCATGTGGAGAGAATGTCACGGGGCAAAGTTTTAGAAGTAAAGAACAAACATTCTGCAAAGTGCTTCAAATCAGAAACTAACATTTAAAACTCGCGTTATTACAATATGGTTTTCATTACTCGTTTTCTGCTTGCATATTCAGGATGAAATCATTTACGAAGTCACATTGTTCTCATTCCATTGTACTGTTTTAAAGAAAGAAATTGGTGTAAATAACATTTGAAGAAATGTGGTGAGTAAGTTCGGAAAATGTAGAGGTTATAATATTTTACAAAACAAATCCAATTATTTAATAAAATTAATGTAGTTGCCTCCCAGAAAGTATATCTTTGAGATTTTATTAATGGATGTATTGCCCGAAATTTGTATTGCGCTGTTTTATAATGTATTGAATGTCGGGTATGACGATAAACTTGTAATAGTTCAGATGATACTGTTCAATATTTAAATTATTTTCAAGCAACATAATTGGCTTTCTACATTCTGTCTATTCATAGAAATTTACTCTTCTAAAGAAAATAAATTCAGACAATAGAATAATGACTATAAACTGCCTTTATTGAGTAAACAAGTTTCTGAGTTAGACAAAAGAGGCAATACAGATAAAGAAAAAGAGAAACAATATTTATTTTTTAATAAAGCTGAGGATAGCAAATATTGAACACAAAGGTTGAGAGTATTTGCGGATTTAATTCAACTATTTACTATGTAACGTGAGTTGACGGAGAAAGAAGTGTAAAATATAACAAATGTAAATGATGCTGTGAAATCAGGATAATAAATTTGATTTCAATTTTAGAAATTGAATACAAATTTCACGCAAAAAGTACTAGGACACATCTAAGAGTAAAGCAGAAAACAAGGATAAAAATAATTGTACATTGGAAAAGGCTATTAATATCTAATTTTCGCATTAATTCCTACATGTCTCACAGGTATTCCCTTTTGAATTGAACTTTTAGATACCTTGATTTCAATTCATACACCTAAAATCGTCATTGGAGATCACAAAAACTCTATAGTATCAAAACCAGTCACTCTAAATGAACAAGAAAACATAGCTTCACCCAAACTCCCCAGAGGGGTCGAGGTATCTAGAGACTGATGTGACAAAAATTCAATTGTTAATTTTAACGTTGTATCTATGTTTGACTAATTTTTGAATGAAGAGTAGTGACTGGAAGCGTTTGAAATGTGAAAATAGCAAATAGTGGAAAATAATCGTTGAATACACCAGAACAACAATGCAATAATGCGAGAAAGTAAAAAGGGGGAAGGGATGTGATATAAACGAGGAAGTAGTAACTGAATATGTCATATTATATGAGGAAGAGATTGGAATAAAAAAGGTGTTAAATAACGTCATATTGTGGGTGGAAAATTGCTAGAAAAAGAACGAATAATCGATATGTTGGAGAAATTGAGGAATTAGATGAAATAACAGATGTAAAAATCGGTACAACGGGCATAAGAACCACGTGAACTGAACGCAGAAGGATCAGACCAGCCCAAGGATCCCATGTTCAAAGACGACGAGTATATTGCTACCATAATCTTAATTACCCGCGATTCTTTCTGTCACGTAATTACTCTCGCGGCGCGCTGAGTGCGCCAAAAAGGAAATAATGTTTAACCAATAACAAAAACAATAATTGTGATAAATTGATGTTATTTATTAAGAAAAATTATAATTAACTGCGTAAATAATATTTTGTGTTATTTACATGGTATATATGGAATTTACAATATGAAATGTACTGTATGCCTCGAATAAGCTGATGTGGTACATATTGAAGATAATGATGATAATAATAGTAATACATTTAAAGAAAATGTGTGTTTTATAAACGATATATCCTTGATATAAAACATTGTATACTTGTTACATAGAATGTGCAATTCATAATCTAGGTCCATTTTACCCTGTTATTTTCAGATGATATTTTACGTGTTTTGATACTGTAAATATGAACGAGTGATCATAAAAATATATAATAATATTTTACAGAATATATTTTATCCATATTTCATGGCTTCATATAAAATAATTTATTTCTAGAACGTCTACATTGAGAAGAATTCATTCTTGTATGTCTTTACATTATTACTCCCGCAGCGCACACAGGGTGTCGAAAATGTATTAAAAAAGTTTAGCTAGCCTACTCCTAGGACTTGCAACGGAGCAGTTGAAACACGAACTCTAGCTGTTAATGAAACTCAGAAGAAAGGTTAGCGGAAGAGATAATGCAATACAATGCAAATATTATCGTCAGAAACCACAAGATGGAGCATAGCGCACTCCGTGCGCCAGCGGCTAATTAAAGGACCAGAACCCACGTATCGACAGAGCCGATCCCTGTGCAAACGCGGATCGCCAAAGCACAATGCGCGCTAACGAGCCAGGCGGAGGGCCCGCGCGCCCTTCCGCGCTCGCCGCCGCGTCGCCGGGCATCTGATACCGGGATGCGCCCCCGGCAGATGTCCGCTGCGGCGCGGGGGCGGGGTGAGGTGGGGCAGGTGTGGCGGCGGGCGTGGGCGCGCGCGGCCGCTCGCGTGCGGCGGGGCGCGTGACTTGTTGCGTGCGCCGTGACGTGACGCCGCCCGCCGCCGCCGCGTGCCCGCGCCGCTCCGCGTCTAATTACCGCGGGATGCGGCAGCGCCGCCCGTCGCGTGCGAGGGGAAGGGACGGCGGCGGTGGCGGTGGGCGGGGCGGGGTGGAGATGGCGATGGCGGTGACAGGGACGGCGGCAGAGGTCGTGGTAGGTTCGGATGCGAAGTCGGGTCGGGCGCAGAGACAACGACTCTGGAGAGAGCGGGAAAGGGCAGGAACGACGATGGGTTCGTTCGCTGTTAGTTATTCCGGGCGTGTCAACGGCTGAGGTCATTATCCCGTAAGTGTAGTGTATATTTTATCGGTGGGTAATTGTGGTCTTCTCCCGCTAGATGGTGATATTCGGTGTCTACCGTCGACTAACAGAGTTTTCTCCTACCAGGTCTCTCTCCCAGCAGCGGCGGCGCACCGCCCTAGCCGGAGCAAGCTCTAAGGTCCCGACCGGTCTCCCGTCATGTGGGGTATTGTAGTGCGTGTTAGTGTAAGTGTATGAAAGTAGTGTATGTAAGGGTTGAGGATAGGACAATGAAGGGGAAGGAAAGATCGTGCGCGTTTCGTGGCCCGATTGTTACGGTACTGCTTCAACATTCGCTTGGTGTTTGTCGGAGCAGCCCGCCGCTAGAATTCTCCTTCAGACAGCCACGGAATTCGATTTACCCGAAAAGCTAGTGTCGAAAATCTTGCCATGCGACTCGAACCTAGGTTCTCACGGTCAAAGGCACTGCAGTGACATTTGTTGCCCTGAGCCAATGGCGGTGGGCGTGGCGGCGACTGTAGTGATGAGGGTGGCGGCGGGGATTGCAGCTTATGCAGCTACGGAGGCGGGGGTGGAGGCGAGGGTAGAGGCGGAGGAATGGTGGAGGGGAGAGTAGCGGCGACGGTAGTGATGAGGGCGGTAGTTTTAAGGGCGGTAGTGATGAGGGCGGTAGTGATGAGGGCGGTAGTGATGAGGGCGGTAGTGACGAGGGCGGTAGTGACGAGGACGGTAGTGACGCGGGCGGTAGTGACGAGGGCGGTAGTGACGAGGGCGGTAGTGACGAGGGCGTTAGTGATGAGGACGGTGGTGATCAGGGCGGCAGTGATGAGGGCGGTAGTGATGAGGGCGGTAGTGATGAGGGCGGTAGTGATGAGGGCGGCGGCGAAGTTGGCAACATATACGACTGCGGGGACGGGAGAGTAGGGGCGGAGGAAAGTTGCGATGGTGGTGGCGGGGGGCGTGGCGGCGACGGGGCGTATGGGCTTACATCACGTAGTGCAGAGGCCGGGGCGGAGATGGCAGCGTGTGCGGCTGCGAGGGCGGACGGCGGGGGCGTGTGGGGCGAGCGGCGCCCGAGGGCATTAGCGGGGCGGAGGAGGGCCGTGAGCGTGCGGGGCGGCGTGACCGCGGCCAGATAGTCGCCACGCGAGGTGAGCGAGGTGAGGCGAGGCGAGGCGAGGCGCCGCCCCCGCAGCCCGTGTGCGCACGCGACGCGCGACGCGTCCGCCGCACCCCCGCCCCGTCTCGCCCCGCCCCACCCCGTCCCGCCCTATCCAAACACTGCGCTTCCCTCTGGGCGGCAGAGCGACCGCGTCTTTTAGGAAGCAATATTACGTATAAATGACTTTTAGAAATGTTCCAATCGCGCGTAGAGTAAGGTTATCGGATTTTCTTCAGTGAATACAGAGACGCTATTTCATTTGTTAATAATCAATTAAAAATTGAAGCGGTGCTCGGAATACCACAATGATGTTATATCACAACACTCACCAATATGAGAATATCACAATTTTACCCAAAAACACAATAATTATAATAAAATAAAATGAAATTCATCAGTTATTCCAAAGACACAAGCAAAAATACAACTTTATTACACTGCTACTTACAATTTTTCATGATATTTTCTGCATGTTTCTACATTAATATAATTTACGTAAGGGGAAAAAAGGATGTATCATCCTGCTTTGCAAAATCAAATCAATAAGTGCCTAATTTACAAATGAATAAAATGATAATTCTCCCAAAAATTATTAAGATGTTCCAAAAATAAAATGTTAACTTCAATTATTATACTTGCATTTCTAGATCTCTACGTTCATTTTCCCGATTTAATGATCTTCAAGAAGATTCAACTACACTTAAAACCTGAAATGTTGACCAGATTTCAGCTCAAAGACTCTATTCTAAGTAACTGCTATTGCCAATAATCTCTTAAATGCAGTGCAAGTTATATGTTAAGATGTGGCAGTGTTTCTCCTTCTCCACTGGAACGAGAGATCCGGTCGGCTTGCATGGTTACCCTCCTTAAGGTATCTCTTCCAACGTGACACCACCGTAACAGAGATGATCACTTAGTTCCTGACTGGTCTCCGTAGATGTGTAGTAGGGAAATACATGTTAGTGTTTTGTGTGTGAGGGAGAGAGAGACGGGGGGAGAGGATTGAGCAAGGTAGAGGGAAGGCAAGATCGCACTCGGTCCGTGGTCCGTCTGCTAGAATATTACTCCGGCATTCGCCTTGTGTTGATCGGAGAAACCACAAAAAGCTACCGACCAAAGCAACCGATTGCTAGAATTCTCCTCCAAACAGCAGCTGGTGTCGAAAATCCACTGCACTGCGGGGCCCGAACCAAGGAGACAAGATTCGCCCCCCAGTCAGAAACAAGTGCAGTGACAACCATTTGGAGTGGTATAGGCGTGGATATTGGTTGGTTGGTTTTTCGTGTTTCCGGGCGCGTCAACTGCTTCGGTCATTAGTCCCGTAAGTGTAGTGCTTCCCCCGCTGGATGGCGAGATCCGGCACCGACCTACCGTCGGCTAGTGGGGTTTCCTCCTAACAAGGACTCTCCCACCATTGGGGCACCGCCCCAGCCGGGACAAGCTCTAAGCCCCTAACCGGTCTCCCGGAATATGTGGTAGTGTAGTGCATGTTAGTGTAAGTGTGTGTGTAAGGGGAGAGGATAGGACAAGGAAGAGGAAGGACAGATCGCGCGCGATCCGTGGCCCTTTGGTAGGTACTGCTCCGGCATTCGCCTGGTGTTGATTGGAGAAACCACGGAAAACTACCGATCAGAGCAGCCGGCCGCTAGAATTCTCCTCCAGACAGCGACTGAATTCGACCTAGCTGAATAACTAGTGTCGAAAATCCTGCCGCCGTGGGGAGTGGGAACCTAGGACCTCCCGGTCAGAGGCGCTGCAGTGACATCAGTTGATACACTGAGCTACCGCTCCCGGTGCGTGGATATTCCAGTGGGGAGCAGGGTCCGTTACTCCAGAGGGAAGTGTAGGAGACTTGGGCGTGGGCGTGGGCGTGGACGCGGGGGCGTCCAACGACGTTGACCGGGAGGGCGACCAGTGCGCGCTTCCCCCTCCGAGCGCTCCCTCCCCTCCCCTTCCCCCTCCCTCCCCCGGCCGAGGGGCTGTTTGCTCACTGACTCGCTCTGCACACGGCGGCTTCCGCGGGTCGCTTCTTGACTGACTGACAGTAATAGAAATTGATGTGACTTTCGACGTGGACGCTGGCGGTTTGATTAAACGTCAGTTTTTTGTGGCGTATATTTGAGCAACGATCCTGATAGAACGCTACACAAACGTGCCTCAATACTTGCATTATACCACTTTGTATTAATGTACTTATTTTTGTGTTTAATACCTGAAGAGACATCAAAATTTTATCAAATGACCTCGAAACATATTCTACTTAGGAAGTTTGTGAGGGTTGTTTCACAAGACCCTAGTGTCACATGGCACACGCAGAACATTCCGACTAGATGTCATATTTCTCCTCAACCGGGTTTAAACTGGCGAAACTACTTACCTTGTTAGCTTTGATACGTTTCAGAGACTATCAGTGCGAAAAGAGCTTGGGTTTGTTTACTCCTTACTCCACACTGATATGTCACCACGGGAAATAGAACAATGTAGTTCATAATTATAAAGTAGCGAAAGTTGTAGAAATCATGACCCAAACTGTGTGAAATAGTTTCTAATTACTAGGGGGCGGATTTTGATGACCTAAAACATCGCATAAAATGATCAATAAATGCTCTTAAAATGTTTTTAAACTGCCCTAAAAGCAAAGAATAACGACGTAAAAAATGTGATCAAAACCATTTCGGACGAAAAACTCAATCTGTTGGATGAGTGACTGATGTAATCGAGGCTTCATCTATTCGTTCAAGTGAATTCAGCTTTCAAACTTTTAATTTGAACTGTTCTTTATTGGAAAACCTCAGTCTTTAGTCATCCCGAAATCAGCTGAACTGTCAATGGCGCTGTCTTTAGTCATCCCGAAATCAGCTGAACTGTCAATGGCGCTGAAAGGGTCACAGGAACTTTAAGATTAATTACTCGCAATGGCTGACATTGGAACATCTGAGCGAAGAAATCGAACCAGGTATAGGTACTCAGAAGTCTGTGGAAAACATTTGTTGCATTTGTAAATATTATTTGATGCAAGTACCATTAAAATTATATTAAAAACCATGAAACCAGCAAAAAATGCATTAAAAACGGAAAAGGGTAAATGGTGAAAGGTGAAAGGTGAAAGATGAAAGATGAAAGATGGATTTATATATTAAACGGTATTATTCTAAAGAGAAAAGAAAAAAATACTTGGGCTTCCGACACTACATGGGCTTTCGACTTTCTCCCATGTGTTCTTCACCAGAAGAAGAGTGTAATATTTAGTGACATTTGTTGAATACATTAATAGAAACAATTTATTGTGAACAAATATTTTTTCAGCGCAGTATTTTTTACAAATTAAAATTATTTTATTTTTTCCCATTTTCTGTAGCGATCGCTACAATGTTTTGAAGAGAGTTGGGCAGTATCGAAAATACGATTTACCCGAAAAATCGATTTTCGGGTAAAAGTGCACTAGAAATAAAAGTCAAAAACACAAGAAAAAAGGGTAGAAACATCTAAAATGCATCGAAAAAAACCGTGCGTACTGTCGTTAGCCTTATGGTTACGAATGGGAATCCTGATTCTCGCTGTCTTTTAGCCCAGTGGTACGTATGGAAAATCGACTATTCCTGAGAGTCGTGTGAGAACTCGTATCTGTTTCTTACTTCACTTGACAAGCGGTGTTACGGCGACTTCCACGTTTGGAGTGTGGCCGACGCAGCTGGAAACAGTAGGAAATTTGTGCACCCTCGAACGTTGAAGCACTATCGACCTTCTGCTCATGCGCAGTTCAAGTTTCGCATCACTTTAGTGAATCTGCGCATGCGTACGAGATCGATAGTGCTGTACGCTATAGCGTGCACAAACACACTAATGTTGGTGGAGTAAGATCTCTCTCGACGTGCCAAGCGAGTGATCATGGGCCGCTGTAACATTTCGCGCATTTACAGTGTGCCCGAAATAAAAGAATAGGGCATTGATCGCTTACATTACATTCGCCTGGACATGGCGTGAGTAATAATTTTTTGGGAAGAGAAATAAAATATCTAAAAATAAGAAGAAAAGAAAAAGAAATTTAATAAAAAGAAAAATTAGAAGACGCTTGAGATATTTTGTGAAATCCTGTCGCTTTTCTTTAGTCCTGGACAGTAATGTTTGCATGTAAGCGAATGTTTAATTTGTAAGTCAATATCATGCGTGTTTGTTTAAATTCCATCTGTACACATCTGTATCACAGAATGAAAAATACCCTAATCCTTCGCCGTTTTTCAGCTCTGAATTCAACGATTTTAATAACAAATAATCACTATTTTTATTTTTTAAACCCATAAAGTATTCATAAAATATTAAACTTAATATTTTAAAGTTGATAAAAACATTTTATTAGAAATAATTTACCTCGTTCATAATCTATATTATCTTTGTATTTATATACACATAAAGACATATACAAATTTCCTCCCCCAAAATTCGCCTCTGGATCCGCCCCTGGAAATTGTAAACTACAACCAAGTTTTGAGAAATAAATTGTAAAACTGGATCACTATTGGTTGTATTTTCAAAAGTATTTGAAAATACTATTTTCTATCTAAAATGCTTTTAGGGAAGTATTTTGTATTTTGTATCTGAAATATTTTTTCAAGTGTTTTGCCCAACTCTGGTTTTGAAATAATACGCGTGAGTTTGCAATTCTCTGTCTTGTATGCAAAATAATTCCTTTCAATGTGCAGAATGCAAAAACGAGCAAAAGCACTGTTCAAATTCATCCTTACTTTTTCATTTTCTGAATGGAATTAAAAATATGCTCAAAGCAAACGTGTACTAAAGAGCAAAAAATAACAAACCACATCGAGTTGTGAGTAGAAACCTGTAAGGTCAAGTGAAATTCAAGGTAACTTCTTCAATCACAGACGCTCTTGTACTTCCAAATGAAGAAAAACTTCAATGACAGCTGATATCCTAACAAAAAGTATGAGAAAAATTCTAGTGCTTTTAGATGTGTAATTTTGAAAATAAGCTCTTCAGTTGTACTGATGAAATTTCTGAAATCCAGGAAACGCCACTTCGTGCACAAATATTCATTGAACAAACATTGTGACAAATAAAATCTATCTTATGAAGAGACCATCTGAAATACGTCATAAGAGAGCCACAGAAGCTCAATTCAACGAACTATCTTACATTTCTTGACGTGGAATTGTCGTCTACAAAAGATGTAATCTATATTTTTTTATTTTATTACAAATATTACAAAAACTACGCAATGAAATCACCACATCACTTCTATGGGTATATGAGCAAACAATATATTAATATTATTCACCATGTAACTGGATGTTGAACATTAACAACCTATAAGAAATCCAGTGTGCCGCGTGTGTAAATCTCAAGTATAAATTGTAAATATTATAAGTAAATCTCAAGTATGTTTTGGCTCAGCGTAACTTTACAAGTCAGTAATGTTGATGTATTTCTCATTGGTAAGACGTTTGAAACACGAATCCGACGTGAATTATTCATGCAATATCCGCACTTCACCAACATATCACCACAGTACATTCCCGATTCAACTGACTCCAAGTGCGTAGTCGAGATCCTCATCGTCTAGGGCGCAAGGGCACCCGAGCGGGAAGGCGCGAGAAGAAGCAAAGAATAAAACGGACTCAACCCGGCCGCCCCAGTGGAAATGCGCTTCCAGTTAATAAAGCACGCAATGGGTTTGCAATGGCAGCATATGACTGTGTAAGTGTCCATGATGCGTGCATAAGTGTTCAAACGAAATTGTGTAGCGTACGCGCCGCGAATTTTGAAAGGCTTCATCAACGTCAGTTAGACGCGGCTCGCAGCGGGACGCGAGCACAGGGGTGGGGTGGCGGCGGGGTGGGGAGGGGGGTACGGACGGGGCTCGCGGGGGTCGGACGGCGGGCGCGAGGGCTGATTTACGCGGGGGGGGCGCAGGGGGGGGGGTTGGTGCCCCCTAGCAGGACGCGCCCTGCCCCGTCGCAGCTGCTGTATCTCTGATGTGATCACCCCCCTGCGTGGCTGCCCACTCCCCTGGTACCTCATCTCGCCCTCCGTCACGCCTTACTCATCCCTCCCCGACAACACCTGTCGCGCGACAGTTGTTTTCCAATGATAAGTTCATTATTTCTCGAGTACGATTGACCGGGAGCGGTGGCTCAGAGCATCAACTGATGTCACTGCAGCGCCTCAGACCGGGAGGTTCTAGGTTCGAGTCCTGACGGTGGCAGGATTTGTGACACTAGCTTTTCAGCTAGGTCGAATTCAGTCACTGTCTGGAGGATAATTCTAGAAGCCGGCTGCTCTGATCGGTAGTTTTCCGTGGTTTCTCCGATCAACACCAGGTGAATGCAGGAGCAGTACCCTAACAAACGGGCCACGGATCGCGCGCGATCTTTCCTTCTTCTTCCTTGTCCTATCCTCACCCCTTACACACACACACACACACACACACACACTAACATGCACTACACTACCACACATACCGACAGACCGGTCGGGGACTTAGAACGTGTCCCGGCTGGGGTGGTGCCCCACTGGTGGGAGATACCTGGTTCAGGAAAACCCCGTTAGCCGACGGTAGGCCGGCGCCGGATCTCACCATCCAGTGGAGAAAGACTACCGCCACCTCGAGCCACCCCCGCCACCCGAGCACAAACATGCATAACACTTACGGGACTAATAACCATAGTATAGTTGATGCGCCCGGAATCACCAACAATCAATGAATCAATCAATCGAGTACGATTTATAAAGTTACCCACATTTTGGGTAGGTTTTCAACATTACCTCACCATTGATCTGAATAAATCACAGATACTATGTACGAATATACATATACTATTGTGATATACCAAAATGACGAACCATTTTTATTATGGAAATGTCATTTTATACGACATAGAATAAAGGGATATCAATAGACGATCGCGAGGGGGTCGCTATATGACAAATAAACAACCAACGTAAAGGATCATTTTCGTTAGGTTGAAATGACGGAACAGAGGCGGAATAAGCATTGTTTTGAGAGACAGAAGAAAAAGATAAAATTCCGAGTTTCCGAGCTTCCGAGTTTTTAGAAGAACATTGATTCGCTCGAGCAACGCGGTGATGAGCGAGTCGGCTCCTGATATATTTTACCCGGTCGAGGAAAGACTTATTGACAGTTGTATAAAATTAACTATCGTTTCTTATACTAGGACAGAGCGTTCTTGTAGGAAGAAAACATGTGTCTAGGCGTACACCCGTGACGCAAGTGAGGGAAGTCACGGATTACAATAGTATCGCCGGGAGAATTTGGAACCAGATCACGGACATTAGGCGAGGACTTTATCCAGAAGCAAGATTCTGCTGCGTCGACGGAGAAGGCTCTACGGGGCGCAATCGAACGAATAAGTGAAGAGTGCGCGAAGACCCACGAATGGATAACAAGGTTTTATAACTATTGTAATATAGAGAAAACTGGTCATGATCAAAGATTGATTCATTTTTGATTATCATTATAATGAATTCTAATTTGTTAAGTTGAAAGAAAGTTGATTATCATTGTTCGTTACGTGTAATCCAGCATTTTAATAAGATTTTCAGATTCTTCGCCACTCCGTATGGATGGCAGATTGAATAATTGGTTGCAGAGTAAGTAGCAACAATTATGAACTTGGAACCCCAATTGACTGAACTAGCACAACATAATTTTGGAAGGAGAGATATTTAAATTACGTAGGAATAATTAGGTTTCAAGTATAACCTTTTCCTGGCGCCCAAATCACATTTATCAGTAATAATTATGTTTCAAAATGTTGCTCCAAGTGAGGCTTATTTTTAAATAGAAAGACGGGGCTTCTTTTAAATTGGCACCACTCAACGTCGGGCATGTTCCACTATGTACTATGTAGGAAACATATATTATCTACAAATATTTCACAGATACAATGAATAGGATAGAATCCAATGAATAATATACAAAATTCCCATTTGCATTTGTATTGAATGTTTACAGATTCTACTTTAGCGACGTACGTAAT
The DNA here is from genome assembly GCA_011170035.1 of Teleogryllus occipitalis. NCBI lineage: Eukaryota > Metazoa > Arthropoda > Insecta > Orthoptera > Gryllidae > Teleogryllus > Teleogryllus occipitalis. The sequence goes on from BLKR01001389.1 coordinate 190,392, forward strand.
ACAGTCAGATAAAGAGGCAACCGCTCTCTTTGAACGAAAGGTTTTGAGTTTGAATCCCGTGTATGGTGTGGCGTATTCACTTTGTGGCTGGTGTGAGTGGCAATGCTCAATAAAACCTATCCATTTCGTCCTTATCATCATTATTTAACAGTTGCTTTGTGTCTAAAAGATAGCAACCAACTATAACTAATGATGTTACTGAATGGTACAGACTTTCTCGCACCTGTTACTTTTCTAATCACTTTAGACTAATGTAGTTTGCTCCATCCTTTTCCCAGCTGCTACCTATACACGCAACGCATGCCTTTTTCTTTTAAAAGAGCTGCCCTTCCGAAAGAAAGAATTGTTAATTTATAGATATTTATTCATAATATAATACATCACATTTTTACGTTCAGAAATAACGGAATGATTTAATAAAACGTAGTGCAGAAACTATATCATAAATATAATATAATAAAAGCAAGATTTACAAATGATAAGCCTATATATGTCTCGTTCTCCTAAGCCCTTAAAAAGCAAAACGAAAATGTAACTTTAACTGCGTATAACTTTAGCAAATTCCAATTTATCGTAGAGATTCTTTCACTACTATAAACTGCAATGTCTCCGCTGTAATTTAACAGCAGAAAAAACGAAAATCTGAGATGGAGTATTTGAGAAAATGAATTTTGAAAAAAATCGTCATTTTTTACTTTGGCCTTAATATGGCCTTATTAATGGCCTTCTATTTAGACTTATTTTTTTAAATCTTCAGAATGGGATGTATACATAAGAGATATATAAAGCAAGTTGCAAAATAAAATAAAATTTGAAGAAGTTTAGTAGTTTTTTGATAATACCCTCTGAGACTCGCGCAAAACATGAAATTTCATAATTCTCAAAATTAAGTTAATAAAAGAAAAATTTAAAGCCGTAATGACAATTTTCATCGTTGTTTCGTCTTTTTAAAACAAAGTTTTTTTACAATGTTTCAGTCCAATCGGAAGATGGTCGAGAAATTTTGGCTGATTTGACATGGAATGACCCAATATTAATAATAATAATAATAATAATAATAATAATAATAATAATAATAATAATAATAATAATGCAATAATCAATCATAATTATGTAATAGTGAAACAATGAAAGTACAATAAACAAATTTTGGTACTTTTTTCTACAATACTGCACACTCATTCGCAGAATTTTATCATTTAGACCATTGATATAATCCATACTCAGAATTGAAAAGTTTTCTAACATACATTTATTAAATAATGCAAAACGCTAATTTAACTGCTTCTAGAAATAATCCAGAAATAATTTTTAAAGTAAATAAGACTGTAATCTTGTATTGTTTGTCATAAATCTTCGACATTGCAGTGCTAAATAAACTCGGACACATTCAGACGGATAAATTAATCCATATTTGTTCACGTTAATTTCAATTTTTTTAAATAAAGTAAACATACAACATTTGTGTTTGCACTGAATGTAAAATTTTCGTTTTTTAAACAAGAAATCATCATACCTGTGTTCACATATCATTATAATTGAGTAAATATTGACCGTAATGCTAATGAAATGGTATTCATTGCAAATGCTCTGATGTTATTGGCCTCCTTACTAGAATTGAATTTGGTCCATTTCCGTGAATAAAGTAAATTTCTTGCGTGGATTGGACAATAAGATAATACTTCTTTCCCACAAGTTTCTTACAATGGATCATTCATTATATATTGAAGGTTTCCCCTAAGCAGTATGATCTCTTTATTTTTGTGTTTGAGAAACTACTATCATTTTTCGTGTGTACGAGACAACATATACGTTTCTAATGTATAACGCAATATTTCACAAACCTATTTTATGAGAAATAAATCTTTTAAAATATCTCTTCGCTCTAAACCGCTAAAAATTGAGGTGGCTCCATGCTTTACATTTTTCGGATTAGAAGGCCATGGTACGATTTTATGCAACTGGACTAACGAACAAACCTTGCACCATATGATGAGCATCGCACAGAAATAGTACGGCATGTAACAATCTTCATTAATCAGAAAATTAAAATTTTGAGGAGATACGAGAATTTAGAAAAAGATCATCAATTATAATTTTTAAAAATTCAGAATTACAGTGACATTTTCTCTTCTAATCTGAAATTTTCTCTTCTAAATTTTCTCTTCTATTAATGGTGATGGTGTTTCAGAAACAAAATGTTTAAGTCGTTGAAGATGAACGTGTTTTTCACAATGCTATACGTGAGAAACAGCTGTAATTATTTCTGAGATACTTTTTAAACCACGAGCATCATTTACTTTTTTATTATTGAACATGCAGATCCAAGGCATCACGTACGCTTTTGGATAGAAATTATCTTCCACTTGGACCTTGAAACAATTTCAGATTTTCAATGGCCATGGCGCGCACTCCGAAGTACGCAATTCAAACGCAACTTATCACCAATGTTAAAGTTGTGTGTCCTTGCTTAGCTGCGCAAAACAAATACTAATAGTAATTAAAACGTGGTCAGAGACCTTCTTACCGAACGACATAGTATAGAGAACGCTGTGTTTTGTGTTGATAACAAACGAATGGATTTTACTTCACCTGAATTATTATCGCATCTTATCGCAAACCAACATATGACCACGACCAGGCTACAGACACTCATCGATTACTGTGAAGGCAGTGCCGTATATTCCCACGGTTTCATTCACGTAGCTTCAGCGAAGCGTCAAAACGCGACGGCGAGCTGCAGCGGTGAGCAACCCACAGTCCGTGCGGGAAGGGAAGGGAAGGGGGTTGGCGCTTGTTGCGGGGGCAGGTGAGAGTGCAAGTCACGCGTGATTCAGCGGGAGGGGGCGGACAGAGGGGGCAGATTGAATCCCGGATTTATCACCTGCGGACGGCGGCGGCGGTGGCGACGGGCGCCGCAAATTGCGGTCGGGGGCGGGGCCGGGGCGGGCCGGGCTACCCGCGCCGGAAATTGCGTAAACGGGTGGAAAAAGGCGCGTGGCGGCGTCTGCCGTGGGGCGTGGGAGAGGGCGCGGGGGCGGCAGGAAAAGAAGGGTGCAAAAGTGGTGGGGGGACGTGGGGATTCTGACGTGGGAAGGAAATGGGAATGACGTGGAGGGTCGTAGAGGAGACGTGGGAGGAACGGGATCGCGGGAGGCGGAAATAAAAGGGGATGTGGAGACTGGTGAACTGGGGCAGTCGGCAGGACTGGCGAGGTCGTTTGGGAGATAAGGGTGACAAGGGACGAGGGGGCGAGGAAATCGGGAACGGCGGGAGTTTCTGGGGATGGCGAAGCAGCAGGGTGGGCGGCGCTTTGGCGAAGGCGGTGGGGACATCGCGAAGATCGAGCGCTTGGAAGAGCGAATGAGCGGAGAAAGCAGCGGGAAAGACAGGAGCGGCGGAAAGAGGTTGGGCGCCTTAAAATGCACGGTGGGAGAGAGAGAGAGAGAGGGGGGGAAGGGAGGGGGAAGAGACAGAGACGCACACAGACAGACAGACACACTGACAAATAGAGGGAGAGACCGGCGGCGGGGGCGACGGGGGTGGTGGCGGTGGCGGCGGTGGCGGCGGTGGCGGCGGTGGCGGCGGCGGCGGCGGGGGCGGCGAAGGCAGCGAAGGCGGCGGGGGCGGCGGGGGCGGCGGGGGCGGCGGGGGCGGCGGGGGCGGCGGGGGCGGCGGGGGCGGCTGCGTGGGAGGCGGGGGCGGCGGGGGAGGCGGGGGAGGCGGGGGCGGCGGGGGCGGCGGGGGCGGCGGGGGAGGCGGGGGCGGCGGGGGCATGGGGCAGAGTGGGGTCAGGAGCAGGGTGAGGGGAATGGCGCTCTCGAAGGATGTGGAAGAAGACCTAAGCAGTTTCCGCAGCGGCGCTGTTTGAAGTCGCTAAACACCTCGCGGCGCCCTAGAGGAAGCGAGCTCCTTTTTAAGGAATTAGAAGATGCGTCTAAGTAGTTGGGGCCCCAGCAGCCTTGGAGCGGGAAGAAGGGGAAGAAACGTCAAAATACTATTACGTTATATCTTCGATTTATTAATTCCAAGGTTTTCCATTATAGATGCTTTATTTCCGAAGAACCTATTAGTGAAGTCTGTAAAATGAAGTTTGGTTAATGTTTAAAAGTAAAATTTTCAAACAATCGGCTCAGTGATAACCAAAATCTCTTTCATTAATACTTAAAACGGAATTTTGGAATGTTTGGTTTTGAAGCAAAACTGAAAAACATTAGGTATTAGTAGTAAGTCATTGGTTGCCCACCTCAAATTATTCTGTTTTCTTGGAAAGGAAGGTAATTGTGCATTTTGTTGCGACACTGACGTGAATAAGATTGTATATTCAAATACATAGACCGATTGTTTCCTATTCAGAAATTATGGAATATGGTTTTGAAATTTCGGTTTAACACTTACTAATCAGCGCAGTTTCTTGTAGAAATTAAATGTTTCCCTAGATTCAGTGTCAATTCCTTAGCGCTACCTGTTATTTAATTATGCACGAAGTAGAGAAATATCATGAAATTTTATTGGTTATTGAAAATTATTGTCACACAATCAGGAAAATTATTGGTACAGGTGGTAAAATCAAATTCACAAGCAATATCAAATCTCCCTTAATTTTTTTCTTGAGTTACCTTGAACTATTACAATCCACGATTTCAGTGTCTAATATTGTCTTTCACAATGTCGTTATTTCTACAGCGTGTTTTGTGTTAGTTTAGATTTGTATATTGAAAAGTAATATAATGTAATGTGTCTTAGAAAATAAACTGAATGTTGTATTTCCCATTAATAAATTTGAAATCCAGTGTAGTATACGAGTTCGTAAATCTACCTTGTTTCATGGACTAATGAAATCGCTACAGATTACCGAATTTTTAGGAGTGTGTATATATATATATATATATATATATATATATATATATATATATATATATATATATATATATATATACCTTCCAACAAGAGTTTCAGCTGTCAATTTCATAACGAATAGCGAGGACAAACTGTTCATAATGCTAAATTTTTGGAAATACGTTAGTATAGCATTGTATCTCTCAGCATATTGCAAATGAGAAGCATAAATCTTTTGAAATTTGTAAGAACATTTTAGTCATGTATTCTTCCTTTGCAAAATAACAAACATTTTATCGATTATTATAAAGCTAAAGTCATGCGTCAATTTTAAGAGAAAAATACTATTTCCATCACGACACAATTTTAGCATGTATAGACAAATGAACTTCACAAACTATCCAAAACTCGAATGTGTGACTCCTACCTGAATTTCCGTTCGATGTGATGATTTGTGATGCGGAGAAAATTTATACCAAGCGTTAGCATATCGTCTTCATAGCTCTTCAATTCTAGATGTTATTCTTAAAACAATGCTAATAATTTACGAACTGAAACGTAATCACAAGCATATTCCACATAAATTCTTTAAAATCCTTCGAAAATCCGTAACTGATAAAGGCCCAACTCGGTGCTGGTTCTGCCTGGCTGACGTTCAGCAAAAGAAAAGGGCCCAGTGTCTAAAGAGGGAGGGATGGAGGTCTAGAGAGGGAGGGGAGGAAATCGTAAGAGACTGAAAAGCGCGGGAAAATGAAAATGGCGACGATATTTAATAGAAAACGGGAAAGTCAGGACAGCACGGAGAGGTCTGAAGAGAGCGGGGGGGGGAGATTACCGAGGGCGTAAAACAAGAGCGGGCGGGAAAGTTAGAAGAGGAAAGAAAGGGGAGAACAGAGGTTGAAAATATGTGGAGAGCGCGGGGAAGACTACGGAAGAAGGGAGTTCTAAATAAGGCGGGTAGGAGTTGCCGCGACAGAGGAGAGAGAGGAGAGGGAGGAAAGGAGAGGGTGCGTAGGAGGGGGAGAGCGAGGTGGTATGAATAGTATGAGAAGGGGAGAAGACTCATGGAGAGGAGCTCTATTGAGCGTGGAGAGACGAATTGTGAGGTCTTATGATGACGAATAAGAGAAGAAAGGTCGCAGAGGTCTGAAGGTAGCGAGCAGGAGCGGAGAGAGAGAAAGGGAAAGAAAGAGAGAGGGAGGGAGAGAAAGGGGGAGAGAGAGGGAAAGAAAGAGAGAGAGAGAGGGAAAGAAAGAAGGAGGGAGGGAGAAGGAGGGGTTAAGAGAGGGGAGAGTGAGGGAGAGGGAGAGAGAGAGGGAGGAAGAGAAAGGGAGGAAGGGAGAGGGAAAGAAGGGAAGGAGGTGGGAGGAGGGAGGAGAGAGAGAGGAGGGAGAGAGGGAGAGAGGGAGGGGGGAGAGAGGGAGGGAAAGAGGGAAAGAAAGGGAGGGGAAGAGAGGGAGGGAGAGAGGGAGGGAAAAATAGGGAGGGCGGGAGAGGGAAAGAAAGAGAGGGAGGTGAAAAAAGGGAGGAATAGAGAGGGAGGGAGATGGAGGGAAAGAGAGGGAGGGAAAAGAGGGAGGGAGCGAGGGGGAGGGAGAGAAAGAGGGAAAGAAAGAGGGAGGGCGAGAGAGACGGTGGGAGGGGGACAGGAAGAGAACAAAAAGGCCGCAGAGGACAAGTAGAGGAGGGGCCAGGGCTGATAGGTCTAAAGAGGAAAGCCTGGAGGGGAAAGAGGTGGGTGGGGTGCGGAGCGGGGCTGCGGTGGCGCCGCGCTTGTCCGCAAGCAAGATTAACGGGTCGCGACACGGGAATAAAAATTTCAGAGGCCGCGCCGCACAAATTTACCAGCTGTAAAAATGTTGGCGATGCTATCGCCGTGATGGACGGCGCCCGCGCGTGACCGCCGCCGCGACGCTCGCTCCCCCCCCCCAACCCCTCCACTCCCCGCTCCTACTCGCCCCCACCCCTCGCGGCTGGCTCCGCCCCGACGCCGTCTTTTCCTTGGTCGCGACGTCTCCGAGTTTTGTCGTTGGCGCAAGCAAATGCCTTGGGCAGCAGCCATGGGCAGCGATCGCTCACGCAGTATTATGAAACCTGCCGAAACAGCCACGTCCATTACGGTCATTTTTTCGTGGAATCGATGGATTTTCCCGTAAGATAAGAGTAAAAATTCATTCTTTTGAGATGTCACGATCCTGAGATCAGCGGCCACATACATTTGGTAAATTCATCTGTATTAGACAGCTACAACTTTCTGCAATATTGATGGACTATATTGTTTGTTTCCATAGCTCAGTTGGTTGGAGTACCTCTTTGGATAATTTTGTGTGATAAATTCTCATATTAAAATTTAAGAATTTAAGAATTCGGAGATTAGTAACATCTTAAGTATTCATCTACAGGCAATGTATGAGTAGATTGAACAACACGCTTTCTTACGTACAAATATTGACGAAAACTGTGCTGTATCCAGGGGTCATTACAAATCACGTGGCAAGAATTTTTTCACACTATGTTTATTCTTGTGATTTTTACTACCTGCTTCTATCCTTTTCTGGACCAACCACTCTCATATTCCGCTTCGCCCAGGTAACCAAAAATCTATTCAGAGACATAGCTCAATATTTTTTTGCCGTTCTCAATTTTTTCTATTTTTCACAGTTTGGTATTCAATGGAACCTGATATCAATTCTCAAATTAGAACCAACAATGCTTTGATAGTGCCAACAGCACAAATTATTACATGTTTCCACACAAGTCCCAAACATCCTCAAAACTTATTTTTCACTCGACAGAATTTTTATTACTCCGAGGCGTTCTACGAAAACACCATCACTTTCCATCATCTGAATATGGGTTAGCATATGTCATACATTCCCGTTGATAGTGAATGTGTTTTGGCAAGCGGTTTGGCGTCAGCAACGTTGTAAGGCATGAAGTACATCGAGGGTAGTGCCGTGTTGGAACCCGAAATTTAGATACGCGTCAAGTCATTCGTTGCGCTATTGGCAAGGGCTCTTGAAATGGTTCTTTTTGCTCAAAAAAGTATGTCAAGTGTGCGTTACATAATAATAACGTATTACTTCTGGAAGCAATTTTTATTATATCTGACATTTGGCGAGGAGTGAACTTATTTTTACTGTCCAGAAGAGCCAAAGGAACGTCTCAGAGTTCACTCGCAGGATCGTTGAGAAGCAAAACACACAATGAAAATGAGGATCCTGCATCTTTCAACAAATGTTTATCAGTTACGTTACATGTTCAACAGCAATTACACGTTCAAAAGTTTAGTTTTAAGATAAAACATTATGAACACTTTGTTTCCTTATGACGCATTTACAAAGACTTGAAAATTGACATGTAAAAGCAATAAGTTAATCTGAAAATTGGAATTGAAGTTAGATACAACAAAATAAAAAATTACATTAAATTATCTTTCCAATTTGGCCTTTTTCCTGACATACAAAAAAAAACGAGTAGATGAAGCGAAAAATATTGCATTTCATTCTGTGTCGTTTTTCACTTGTTTACGTAACTGATCGCTGCCTCATAACAGTATATTTATTGGAGAATGAGATAAAAAATAAATGCAAAATTAAAAATCGGTTATGTTGTTCCACAAATTAAATAATGACTCTTATTTCAATCACTTACTTTTCAAAATACATTTTTTATTAATATTTACATTTATAGTACACAAATTGTTATCCGGTTTGCTTCTGACAACTGACGCAGTTACACATACAGTTACTGGCATTTCCCTTCGACTTCATTTACTTCAAGAATTCTAGAACGCGTCCCAATATTTTTGCGGTTCTCTTTGTGCTCTTTAGTGGTTCCTCTTTACCGGTGGTTGTGAATATTCTTCAATGTTTTCTGTAATAATGTTATTTTCTTAATCTATATTTTCAGATTGATAACAGAATAATATAAAACGTAGTACGTATTTCATACACTCAGAGCGTCATGCGACCGAAAAAAAATATTACAGTTTTTGTTTCAAAATTGTGAACTCGCTGCCTGTTGATGCCTCTTTTGCAGTACTCATACAGTAATAATGCCTTCTACGTAATTAATATGTAAAAATAAAACGTGTTAGGCTGCTATGGACAGGGTTAAAAAAGCGAAAGAGGATCAACACTTGTTCATTTTGCTCTCGGTCAAAGACTAAAAAAATTGCAACACATGCCTCAAGTAAGAAAAAAATAAATGGACTTGGCACAGCTCTGAGAGGAAAAGTGAAATACAAAATCGACATTAACACGAATGATATTGAATATGTGTTTAAAAAATCCAAATAGTTAGCTCCCAAAATTTCAATACAGATCATAGGATGATTAGAGCATTACTAAGAATAAAGAAAAAAATGTGTATGGAAGTGTAATAAATAATTGTGTAATAAAGAAGAAATTTTGTATGGAAGTGTAATAAATAATTGTGTAATAAAGAAGAAATTATGTATGGAAGAAATTTTGGAATCTTTCTTTCATTTTACTTTACAAAAAGATAAGTCTATCATTAAAAACCAAGATCATGGGTACCTGTGTACTCCCTGCTCTAATATACGGATCACAAACATGGTCGATAACTGAAACCCAAAAATGTCACTAGAAAGATGCTAAAAAGATGCCAACGCAAGATTCTGAATATCGCGCTTAGAAATAAAGTAAAAACAGACACTACAAGCAGAACTACAAAAATGGCGCTGGGGAGGACTTAGCCAAGAAAAATGGGCATAGGCCGCAACAATATGGTATCCAAGAACGGGATGGAGGAATCAAGGCAAAGACAAATGGACAGACGAATTCAAGAAAGAAGTAGGCAACACCTGGACATGTGCAGCTCGCGGCAGACCCACTTGGAAGTACCTCGCCTCGCAGAGAGCCAATGTCACTACTGCAAACGACCCCTAGGTTTGAAGACATGATCCAGAAAAGCAACAATCAAGAAAAGGTGATATCTTGAAGTGAGAACTTTGTAAAAATCTCGAGTTACACTCAAAGATAAAATCAGAAATGAAGTTGCCCGAGACAGAATAAGCTTAAATGACGATAGCAAGGAAGTCCACAAAATGAAATGGAGGTGATCAGGCCATGCCATGAGGATAGTCCCACAAAGCTGGAGATGTCGCGCTATACATTGGGAACCACCCCCTCCGATGGGGAAACAAGATGTAAGGCATCAAAAATCACGCTGGTGTGACGGTTTTATGATTGCAGTTGAAAATCTATGGTTAAGAAAGCGAAAGTAATAAAAAATATTATTAGAAAATAAAGTATACAGCAGTGACAATTGTTACATAATGTTTAATTCGAAGGTTTGAAACACTCACCTGGTCCAACTCGTCTGGCCGAACTATGGGATAAATGGTTGATTTAGTTTAGGTAATACGTACAGTAATCATTCCCGAAATAAATTAATAACTATATAATATTTTTTCAAACGTTTTACAAGTATTTAACCCGGAATTTGTATGTACAAATCATGTAATGTCAAATTACTGTAATTCTAAATTCAGAGTAAAGAAACTTAAAGAAGGTGCATGACGCCGATGACGTCTGGTCCTGTAGCTTTAGTGTTTATGGCGGCTGCCATAACTGCCGCGAGCTGTGATCTTCTGGTTTGTGTTTCGCCTTGGAAAAGAATGCTTTAGTCTTGTGGTTTGGTAGGATCTATCTCAACCCCCAGAACCTTTTAATACCCCATTCCTCCACAGACCTCTTTCTCCCAGAATTTGAGTAAAAGTGTACGAATGTGACTGCTGCTTGCCGAGGGAAGACGCTCAGTAATGGACGCAAAGGCTATCTGTGCACTACCAGGCCGTCCCCAAAACTCTCTCGCACGGCCTGTAACACCTGGCGTCACGGGCTTACTAGTCACAAGCGGCAGAAAACAGTTCTCGGCCACAATGGGCTTACGAGCGACAGGGAAGTTATGGAATGAAGGCTAGGGTCAACGTTCCCTAGGGTGTAGATGAGGTGGTATTAACTGAGGGGAGAGAGCGCCGGTGAATGGCTAAGCTGACATGAAAATTCCCAGTGGTTATGATGATGATGATAATGACTGATAATAATGGCACGCATTAATGTAAAACTCCAAAAATTATGATACTTGTATGTCCGATTCTAATATTTGAACACGTATGTTATTTTGATGACTGGACATTAAATGCAAAATAATTGTGCTGACATATGTCAATCGTTATATTCAAGGTATATGACCTTGTAGATCCCAATCATTTAGTTTTTACTAGATATATCTTGGATTATTAAATTACGTTTACGAACATATCATCAATATGAAATCATTGACCTCGGGAATGTATACTACTGCATGAAAAAGAACAAGATATGTATTTAACCAAGGTTACAAAGTAAGAATTCCTATAATCATCCACCTGTACTTACTGACTTGATAATTATCTAAATTTTCAAGAATATTCATCAACAAGAAACGTTTATATCAACCTCTATGAAACTATGTGACGCGATGAATTTCCAAGAAGAATTTGGAGAAATATTCCAAAACCTCAATGAAACTATGTGACGCGATGAATTTCCAAGAAGAATTTGGAGAAATATTTTAAATTGCAACAGCATTAAATTGTAATGATTACGAGGGGTACTAATCACGCATATCCTACCCTAAATGGGTAAAAGAAAACTTTATATTTCAAAATATATTAAATTTCAAAATTCATGTATTAATAGCTTTTCTGATATTATTAACATCTTCGATAAGAAACAATTTCTCTACCCATTAAATCTTTCTATTCTAGATTTTGGAGCTCAAAAAGCTTCCCCTCAAAAAAATCGTCAAAACCATTTTTAAAATGATAAAAAAAATAATGATTTAAAATTTACTTTGCATGGATCACGCACAAAGATTTAAGCGTGTCGCTATCCTTGTAAGCTCGTGCCGTGACCGGAATTCGTGTGGGTCCCTCGGCGAAATGGCGCCTGCAGACAAACGACATTCGTCACGCGTGTGCTGGGCGATCGTCCCACAGGGGAGTGTTCTTCGGCTGCTGCGGTGGCGGATTTTTCACAGCGGCGCGCCCGTATGGTCTTCACGCACCCGGCGGCGTAACGCGGCAACATAAATAACAATTATCATCGTCATCATTATTCATGGGACGGCGGGGCGGGACGCACATTGGACGCGCCTTGAGTCACCACATGCCGCCTCCCGCTTCTTCGCATTAGCCTCCACCCTCTCCCTCGTACAGACACTAGTGTTTGTTGTTGTTGTTGTTGTTGTTGTTGTTGTTGTTTTAGTTTATTAATTTTAGATGGATTATATCGTTCAGAACAGTAACTTACCAGATGTTTTTCATAATTATCCTGTTAAATTTCTATCTTACTTAATATATACATTGAAGAGGATACTCTAGGGGAGACCTCTGGATTATGAATCCTGGTTGGCTAAAATTTTGAGGAAGTCTTCAAACGGAAATTATTTTTTATTCCGGTGTGGGTTGGATTTTTTCGGTAGTTGAGTTGTATGAGTTGCTGCTGGTATGTCTGTTAGGTTTTGGAAGAAGTTGGGTGATATATGTGCTATTTGATTTATTATTATATTGATGTTTAATTCTGAATGAAGTTGTTTATTGCATATGAACCAGGGGGCATTTGTGATTAATCTTAAAAATTTGTTCTGCATTACTTGAATTTTATTGATATTTGTGGGGGCTGCGTTTACAGACACTAGTGATGCGATATCGACAACAAAACATCGATGTAGCGAAACATCGATGTTCAAAATTAACACATCGATGTTAATAATACATTGACCAAAAGTAATCGATGTTTTCAAACATCGATATTTTAAAGATAGTTTAGTAATCTACAACCTTAAATTCGTACGCATTCAAAATTTAATTTGACAGTGGACATATATACATATATATTAATTTAAAATTAAAATTTAACTCAAAACAAACAAAACTCTTCTGTACGTCTTGTTGTTTGTAGTTGGACACCAACAAAAAAACCTTAAGTAGAATACAGAATGCTAAAATGAAGTTTTTGATGCGAACGCTTGGCTCCACGAAAGAAGGTCATATTCGTAACGAGAAGATTATGGATGAAACTACATGTCGAAAAATTTGAAGCAAAATAACTAAATTCCGAAACAACTGGTATCAACACACACAAAGGATGGAAAATACAAGACTACCTAAATTATTTTACTCTATCAACTGCAAGAAACGTGAGCAGATTCAAAAAACGACGCAAGGAAAACTTGTGAAGACAAATCAGGCTTAAGCCTAATCTAAAAGTTCAGAATAGTGATACAATGAATAAGTGCAGTGCACCAAGAACGTATCTGCAGTGAGATCAGTGGCTGATGAGAGTGCTAGCAATAGAAAGTACATTGGTAGCAGGAATTGTAGGTTGTAACAAATGGAAACGAAAATTGCGTACTCATCACGTTTATAACAGATGTTGGAAGTGTTGTTCCCTTCACTTGTGTCCAAGTGATCTGGATGCTAGGAACATAGATGTAATTTATAATAAGAGCCCCTCATTCGGCTCGATGCAATGAGTCATTCCTGTCGCACGTTACAATTGATTTTATGTTGAAACATTTACACGGTGACCCGATGGTTTGGAGAGCCTCTTCCCAAAATATTGTATAAAACGTCTCCAAATTTTCAGGTTAAAAAGGGTGGGGGGAAGCATTTCACAATTTTTTATTTTGTTTATTTAAAGTCGCTTTTTAACAACAAAGGTCATCAGCGACCACAATAAAGTATACATCAATGTATTAATTATCACATTTATGTTTCACACATTAAGTATCCACAATTCATTAAGTATACACAATTAAATATCAATCAAATTAAGTCTACATCTCATTACAGATTATATTGCATGACAATTCATAACGTTATGACACATATTTCCCTCATAATTGCATTACATCAAATTGCTAATCAAAATTATTAACATCAAATTTTATATTATATTTCCTTACTTAAGTTAACAATTTCTAGCAACCTCAGTACTTTAGCACACCCGTCTGCAGAGCTAAACAATTTATGTAAGTTAGTTTCTAGTTTCCGTAGGTTTCTTTCCTTAGCTATACCGGAGCATTCTAAGATAATGTGTTGTGTAGATATTACGTTTAGGGCATGGTTCTGGGTCAGATTTTTTGAATATATAACAATATTTCAGATTAAAATGATCAATCCGTAGTCTAGTGATAATGACTTACTCTCTTTTAAGGCAGATTTTCGGCAGGGCTGCTTCCAGAGTTCCTAACCAGATGTAGTTTTGATGATTTTAATTTCCATTGTGAGTTCCAATATTTCAAGCAGGATGTCTTGAATAGCTTTTGGTCTTTTGTAGTGCCACGAATTTGAGAATCAAAACTTAGAAATGATGTTGCCATTTTTGCCTATTTATCAGCTTTCTCATTGCCAGCGATTGCCCTATGGGATAGGGTCCAAACAAATTTGATTTTTATCCTTTTTTCACCTTTAATAGATACAAGTTCTTGGATAACATATTTAAGGAAAGAAAATATTTTACTGAGAGAACCCTTTCAAAATTTTCAGGGGGGCTCACACCCTCCTGCTTCCCCCTGTTCACGCCTATGACGAACCCTAGAGGGTGAGCGCGGAGTGCATTACGATTCAAGGCTCGTCGATGGGCCGTCCCTCATTAATTAATTTTCCTTTTTTAGGCTTCTTTTTTCGTAGGAACTCAGTTTTAGTTCATTATTGATCGGCTGTCACCCTTTGTTCAAAAACGCGGAGCGAAAAACTGGGGGTTAGATCCTGGGTAAGGGATGGGTGTTTCAACAAAGAAGTTGAGGTGTGGTAGACGCTCCTCACTACCACGTTTCACATCGGAACATTGTCCTTTTCACACCGGCTGCGATAGCTCAATTGCAACATCCGGCGCTTGTGCAGCGACATTGTCTGAAAGATCATTGGGGTGGAGCCGAGGTGGTGGCAGATTTTCGACAAAGGCTACAGTGCTAGGTGGAATTCTTCAACTATCTGGAGGATAATTCTTATGGCTAGCTGGTCTGATCAGTAGTAATTCTTGGTTCTTCCTATGAATACCAGGTGAATGCCAGGTATTGCATAAACAGGACAATTAAATGTAATAAACTCTTACACATGTGAAGAGATAAGTTGGAAGCTTAGAGCTTGTTGCTGCTGGGACAGAGCCCCGGAAATACCTGAAGGGGAACACCACAAGCCAACATGTAGGACGATGTTCTGATAGTCTGTATCGGATCTCACGTTCCAGTGGGAGAGGAACACTGCCACCTACCGGGTTATAATTTGCACAACACTTCTTTGCATAATGACCATTGTAGAACACGCACCCGGAAACACGAAGTACTCACACACTTCCATTATTATTTCTCTATCTTCACTCACCCCTAATGATCAACATCCTTTATTGCATGTAAGGCAAAGGCAACACACGACTGATAACCCAGAAAAGGTAAAATCTTTAAAGCATAGCCCTCATTCCCAGTCTACCTAAAAACTGGGTATGGGAGTCATTACATCGTCATCAGGCTTGTTCCTACGAGCAATTTCAATTCTTGTTCAGTATTGGACAGCTTGTAGGTGCGAAAGTGCATGTAGTAGTAAGTTCACAACTGAAGCTGCGCCACCAGGGAGGTCAATGGTTCAACTCCAGATGTCAAATAATTTTCGAGACCCGCTACTTAAATGAGTCGAAGCTATCCATTTCCTGAACGAGGATTTTAGTGTTCGGTTGCTCAGATAGTCATTTTAGGGGTTTCATCCGAAGAACTCCAGACGGTTGCCGAAGACGTATTTTATACAACGGGTCATAGACCGCGTGCGATCCCACCTTCCTCATCCACCTTCCACTCCTATCCTTATCGGTGGCACGATTTACTTATCCACAGTCTACAATCCTTCAAAGGGAAGCATTACGCCGTAGCTTCGTCTCTACCCAGGTTTGCTTAACGCTATTTATTAGTTCAATGGCTTTCAACGCTTTTCATCATGAGTGCATAGGAATGCATAGGAATTCATAGTGCATAGGAACGCATCAACGTTTCTTATTATGAAAGCATAGGAAATCATTTAAAAATATAAAACATTTTGGGTTCTAAGCAACATAAAATACTTATTTATGATCCAAGTGGTAAAAGTGACATTTATTTTGCAAGAGGAAAATGTTGCTTGCAAAGGCTGATAGACCGAGTGGCGCAATACTTCGGACAAAATAACATCATTTTTGCCACTCGTGTCATTCTCTATTGTTAGATAGCCTTCCAGACTTTCATATTATTTTAATCCAAGTGTACAAATCACTTAATGTTGCATTAAGATCATTAGAAGCTGATGCGGTGAGGTGAAAGTATTTTGTTTTCTTTGTTGAACTCATAGATTTATCTGAACACTTGCGCATCGTTTTATTTTTAACACTAGTGCTAAAAATTTAACTTATAGCACGCTATGCATGCCCTGAAAAAAACCTTTTTACTAGTGTCTATCTAAAAATATTACAAAACTTATATTTCCGTACAATTTGTTCATATTAATAAGTTTTGACGCTGCTATTATCCTGGTTGTCTTTCGCTATTTTCACAAAACAAAAAAAGCTTTATTTTGCACATTGGTTCTTTTGAACATCGGCCTCTTTTTCAAACCCTTTTGTCCATCCCTCTGCTCATCTGTACATCTGAATTCACAAACGAGAACCCCGTCGCCTTCAAGCCCCGTTATCTCGATTATGCATTCGCCACCGCGCCCTGTTGATGAAATTCCGCTGAATTCCATTTTCCACTCCGTAATGTGTGCGCGCTATCGTGTCACCAACGGATTCTGTTTCTTGCTGCGCCCGAAAGAGGGCTCTCTCGTCCCGCTGGCGCACTCGCGCGCTTTTTGTTCCGACGCCCCGCGTTTGCATTTTTGTTTGCGCCCACAACAAACCCCGACGCCCTCCCCCTCCACTCCGCCCACGCCTCCTTCCCCCTCCCCCTGCCCCGCCTGTCAGCGCTGCCTCGCGCGCCTGCCATCAGCGCCAGCAGCGGAGACGTCGACGAGAGAAGAAAGATACACGCGCCGTGGGCGGACAGATATACAGGAATAGATCTTCCGTACTTCCAAGTGCGATAGCTCTTTTTTTTATTTATTTTTGTTCAGGATGTTTAAATTATTAAAATCCGTGTAGTATTGTCCGTGCACAAAAAAAGTGGCACATACTGTCGTTTCGCAGAGGAACGGTTTTATTTTGAACACAGCGTATAATGTGCGATAAACATACTAATTACTAATTTCTACTAAAAATATAACGATTGTTTGCACTTGTCACTTTTCATGTACGTCTACAAAGTCCCTTTGTTTTAATTTTGAAAAGTGTACAGAAGAAATTTGTTTTTTGTTTCTAAAAAGTTTTTTTTTCATTTCGAAAACGTCCAAAATTCCTTTAAAAGCCTCCTGCGAATAGAAGAAATTTACAAGAGTAAACCCAAAGTTTCTATGACATTCGCCTCTTGTTCACAAATCTACACATAAACAATGTAACTCAAGGTGAAATCGTAATGTCGCAAATTTTCAACGGGATCCCAACTGTGGTTGGTGACTTAAAAATGTGAGGACTGAGGAGGCGGATAGAATGTCCATTCAAACAGATACAATAAACTGGATGTTTGGTTTCGAACCCGCTCTCCCTAACCTCCAATTCACTAGATTTCAACAAGTCCAAATTACCAAAAGAAACTGACCGCTTACTTTGTCCTAAATGTGGGGCCCAAGTACCTACATCCCATATTATTCTGGAGTGCCCTGAACTAGCCCGTATAAGACAGTCCTTAAATTTAAAAGATTCTTTATTTAATTCCTTCTCCTCCCCAGCAGAATGTATACATTACAAATTTTCTTACTGTCTTTAAAAATCTAAAAAATCTCAAAAATTTCACACCTTAATATAAATCAATTCTTTACCTACATCTCATTCAGTATAACGCTTCAAACGTGTTATGAATATCAAAAGCATATGTATTGTAAATAAATAAATACGTGTATCCATACCAATGATGTAAATACCCAAAAAATTGACTCTTTATTAAAATTTCATGTTTATATAAAAAGTATATAATTGTGTAATGGAATAATTGTAAAACTTGTGTAAATGCTAATTGATACTCGTGGTCACTTATGACCCAGTTGTTGAACAGCGACCTTAAATCATTAAATTAAAAAAAAACTGAATCTCTGGAAAAGTAATAATTACAGAGTTTAATGTGAAGGCAAACTAAGAAAAGTAAAATTACCTTCAGATATTGTTTTTATTGTACGTGTTACTGTTAAATTATTGTTTCTGTTTTCGGTTCATATTTACATTCTAATTTGACTTTATATTTATCTACATATGCCAGATATTCGGTGTTTGTGGGAGTTTCGAATTAGCAAGCTTATATTTTGTAACTTATTTCGTAACTTAATGTAGGTAATTCCATGTAAGGAAATTACGTATATTATAGATAAGTATATAATCCCTTTAATATGTAATATGAACAGGAAATATAATGGATTTTGATATCATTTATAAGAAACCATTCACACAAACACCCGTAATCGTGCTACTATTGGAGAGAGTAGAAGCAGCTCTCGGTCTTGCATCAAATAGATGTAAGACAAAAAAAGGAAGTTTGCATATTTTGGTATGCGTGAAATCGAGCGCACATGCAGCGTAAGCTGCAGTCCATTTTAGCGTGGTGCAGAAGTATAAAACAATGCGTCTTGAGCCCATAAACCCGGATAGGTTTCTTAAGTCGTATTCTACGAAATGATATCTTTTGACTATTCTATATTATACGGAGATTTAGCTCTTACGGGGAGCTCCACTTCATGGCATGGATAGTCAGAAACAAGGAAAAACTTGAAATTTATGTAAAATGAATAAAAGACTAGAGGTAGAAATAATCATCCAAAATAATATTAAGGAGTTTATTTGATTTATTGTTGAATTTGGCAATACTAGAAGGTTCACTCATACGCAATACCGGTCGTATACTGCTGTTACGCACAGTTTAGATGTTGGTCGTTCACGGTTAGAATCCAGTGTGAAGCTATTTTTGCTTTCAAAAAGAATGGTTAATAAAGAGGGGGATTTCGGTGTTTTAAAATTTTAGTTGCATCTGAAATGATTATTTAATTATTAATTAATGTTCTTAAATCCTTTATATAAAGTAGTACGCCGACTTCATTTCATATTAACTTGAAATATGAAAATACGATACTGTTTCAATTATGGAACAAAACGAAATTAAGAAAGAAGGTCACCAATCTACTCTTTCAAAGATGATCGTTGAATAATATATAATGACAACGTTGAATGACGTTGAATAATATACATTATTTTGAATGATTATAGCTGTTAAAAAAATTATTTACCGGGCTGAAAAGCCATAGTCCATAGTATTCCATAAGGAAGCAAGTTTCCAGGCGTCTGCAAACCAACGAAGAGGATACTTCACCCGCGACTACTACGCTACTTACATTTCTCCCAGCCCAGTTGCAAACGATACATATTTTCCAAAAGGCCAAGGCACTCCAGGGTATAAAAGAATTTTCTTACAGATCCCAGCCCTGAAACATATTGTTTAACGATTATTTTGATGATCATTGTCATGATACATTGCTATTTTCCATCGACAATAAGTTTCGTCCAGTTAAATGTTTCATAGTACATTAGGATGGACGTGTAATTATAGTGCGGAAAGCTCTCAGTAAAGATGGGCGAAGGGACTGTCCCTTTCGATTCCTGCGTTGCAGCAGCTCGGCGAATCCTCCCCCTCCCTCGCTGGTGCTGCCGTGAGCAGCGGCCGCAATCGGGACGGGGTGGGGGCGGAAGCGGCGACAGCCAGTGTGGGGCCGGGGGCGGCCGGCAGCGAGCGGCGATCGCCAAAATTATGAACGGCCTCCGGCGGCGGCGGCAGCGACAGCGGCAGAGGCTCCCGGCACAAGCGAAGGCGGGGGCGGCGGCGGCGGCCCACAGGGAAAGATTCATGACCGGGCCCTGGTCCGCGCCCTCGTCGCCGCTGCCGGCGCCGCCCCCGACCCAACCTCTTTCACTGCCACTGCCCCTTCGCCACCATTGCCATCGCCACTTCATCTCCACTATCACCGCCACTGCCACCAGCATCCCCACTGTCGCCGCCACCGCCACCGCCACATCAGACACCGCTGCCATCACCTCGCCACCAACGTCCCCATCACAGCCAACACTGCCTCCGTCATCACCATCGCCCAATCGACGCCACCGCCGCTACCGCCGCCCCTGTCGCCACCACCGCCGCCACCGCCACCGCCGCCACCATCCCCACTGCCGCCATTACCGCCACCGCCGCCAACGCCGTCACCGTCGCCGCCGCCGCTACCCGCGCAACCGCCGCCGCCATCGCCACCTTCGCCACCGCCACTACCGCCGCTACCGCCACCTCCGCCACCGCCGCCATCTTCGCCACCGCCACGACCACCGCCACCACCGCCACCGCCGCCGCCGGCACCGCCTCCCGTTCCGCAGCGCGCTCATAGCGGCGTCGGCGTCGGCGGTGCCGGCGGCAGCGCAGCGGCCTCCTTCCATTAGCGTTAATTATGCAGCGGGCGGCGCCGGGGGCGGCGGCGCGGGCGGCGGCGGCGGGTCGGAGCGGAGCGGCCCGCAGAGGATGCGGTGGCGGCGGCGGCGGCGGGGTCGGGGCTGCGCCGGGACGGCGTCGCGCCGCCGGTCGGCGACAAAGCTCCTTGAATTATGCAGCCGCAGCGCCGCCGCTTTTTGAAGTCTCTTTCGAGACAAAGGAGCAGCGCGGCGCGGGTGGGCGGACGCGCGACGCCCGGCGCCGCGACGCTCGGCCCGGCTCGGCCCGGCCCAGCGTCGCTCCCGGCCCGGCGCGGCGGCGGACGAGTAGACACGTGTCGGCCGGGAGATAAGGAGTAGACGGCGTTGGCGGCGGTACATCGATCCACACGCGGACACCAGCGACACACCGGGCCTGGCTCCTTCGGGCGAGGCGGCGTGGGAATGGCTCTTACTACTTTTAGTCTCTTTTGTTTTCATCTAATCTGGTCGATCTATGTGGAATTTGTGTTGGACAAAGATGTTGCGAGGGAGGTTTTCTCGAGCCTGTCCTACCTCTTATTCCACCAATCTCCCATCAACCTTCTTTTTCGATATGTATAACCACGTACACATCAAACTCATTCAACTATCCCAGGTGGGGACATAAGGCATAGTGCCTGCCATCATAATATAGATTTTTCAGTAACTAACCTGGGGTGACTTTTGGTAAAGCATACTTCTGTCACAGCCCTCATTTTCAGGCAGGGGGTAGCTAAGTTAACCCAGCTTTGTTCACGCGAACAACTTTTTTAATCACCATCCATTATAAGCGAATTACACGCTCTTTCCTTATCTGTTTATCAAGAAATAGACGCGATCGTGCAGCTGAGTAAAGCTCTGCGCCGCTTGCTGTGGCTTCGAGGTAAAGCGTCGTTTACATACGTCACAGGCTGTCAGACTGTCGGCTAGACAGCAAATGGCGCATAAATCCCTACGGCTCGTGCAAAAGATGGGTCGTGACACAGCGGACTGTCCTGCCTCTCTTTCAGATTGCGCTTCAAGTTTTATGATAGGACGGGTGACAGAACATACCGAACATAATCAACTGTCTCCACGCGTAAGACATCCCATCAGAATACACTCTCATGGCAAAGTTACATCAATTTTAAGTCAACCAGAAAGAGCTTTCATAAGAGCATATTGCTTTTTGGTATCTCTTACAATCCGATCGATTAAAACGTAAAACCATTCTTCATAATCCTTCACATTGCTTCATACGCAATCTAATTGTGTACTCTGTCACGGACGGTAGAAAATTGCACTAGACTAATTATACCTTGATGTCAAAATGATTTTATCATCTCATAGTTTCACTCGTAAAGTTTTCTCAGAGTCCAACGAGCAAATTATAAGTAAATAACATTTAACACAACTGGACAAATTTACTCCAAATTCTGGACAAGATATTTCAACATAATGATATGAAAATTTAATTTTATAAAATCAAGCTATTGAAATTCTACTTTAAAAAATACATTTAAGATGGCAAAATAAATAAACAAATGATCAGCATAAAATAAAACATGGACAAAATATTCACGCAAAGCTGTTTTCTTTTTTAAATATTGAATGTTCATAACGAGAAATTGAGCTTAATTTGGACATAAAGGTTCAGTTAGAAATTTTATTTCCCATCTGATGGCGCCGGATATGGAGAGTTCATTCATTCTGCATTGCCCTGATTTCATTTTAGTCTCAATTTTTTAGCTCAATAAATATTGGAGTCACAAAATACTGAGTTGACTTTTTTAATTATTGAATATTCTGAAACTGGGCTAAATTTGGACATAACAGTTTATTTATTTATTCATGTCAAAAACAGTTAAAACTGCGTATGACGTGCTATGGGGAAAAGTCAATTGTGTGCTCATTTTCAAAATTCTGTGATCCCTACTCTAAGTCATATACTACTTGAATTTTGAAAAAAAAACTCCCATGTAATAAAATCTATTTTCAAGGATAAATAAGCAATAAATTTTCGGCTCCTATCCATGTTGTCCTTCGGAATAATACTTCCTGCCGCGACAACATCGAAACGATAACTTGAATAATTGTATTCCCCACTGAATTCTAGAAGACGTGCACAGATAATGAAGTTACATTTATGTTCAGAAGCAAACAAGGGGCCATCTCAGCATTTGCTCAATGGATCAAGGAAACTGGACGAAAAACCTGATCGAGATGGGGGTCATTGATCCAGAAGTTGCGATACAAAACTTGTTACATATTGTTTAGAATTATACAGTTCAATGGTAAATAATACATTAAATATCACTGTTAAAATTAATGTTACTTTCCATTTGGTGCTCAGTATAGTCTCTAATTGTATAGAAACAGTTATGCAGCAGAAACGATTTCACGTGGGATTTAAACTTTTCTATCGAATTTAATCGTTTAATGTCATCTGGCAAAGTGTTCAGTAAGAAATTTTATTTCCCATCTGATGGTGTCAATTAAATCGTGCATTCCGCGGTGCTGTGATTCCTGTCTCAATGTTTTAGCTCGTTCCGGCCCACTGCGCGGTGTGGCATCTCGCGAGTGACTGCACGGCGCAGGGGCATCTGACAGCTTGGCAGGCAGCGGCGCCCGTCGACTAAGCCGCGTTTCATCCAGCTGCCTAAGCTGCGAGGAGTTCAGGTCGCTCCTGATAAAATGTGTCCTCGGATGTTTGATACGCACACACTAAGCGACAGAAGCTCAAGCTGTCGCTGGCTGATCTTGGAACACGTTGCTGTTGGTGAGGCGAGGTAAAACATTTTCGATACTTGCATTACACTTGTGTATACTTTCGAGCAAGTATGTTAATTGATCGGAAGGTAGTAAGTTTGTTTGCACATTGATCCGTACATTTGCGCATTGATACGTACAAGAACAATTCATATAGAACTTTAGTAATTGAGTGAACAATATGAGTGAATACCACAAACATCCCATAAAATTCATTTTAAATATAGTGTCGTTATTAATGATTAATCAGTGCCATGCATATCTTATGACTTCATTGATTTGAAAGCAGGCCTAGGCAACAGTGAAATTCTAATTCATGGGCAAATCTCGTATAATTTGTATTCTGAAATATTCGCAGATCAAATTCTCTTCCGCTTTACATTATATTTGTGAGCTTACGCACGTATACGCCTTACGCCTGAAATATTATTATGTAACAACAAACACAAAGTAAGAGGGAAAAGAATAGCACTTATTAAAACCTTTCGATGCAATGATTACAATGGTTTTATCTACTGCTTCTGCAGGTAAACGACGTCAGATCTCGAAACACTACCAGCAAACCCTCTTATTCAGATCGCTACGTTGTGACGTAGGCTTCTCTCTATTTCGGATCGAGTGAGTGATTCTTCTTTTCATACTATCTTTGTTTTCGATGCCAACCACAGAATAGAATATGAACATAACGACATCAACGTTCATTGATTCCGTTAATACTCAGGGATGGATCAACAATTAGAGATGTTTAACTACGTAAAATAAAGAAATTAATTGCGATTAACTTAATATTTACACATATTACAAAGTATTTCACTAAATTGATATGATTCACTAAGATGAGAAGATTTTTAACATCTTATATTTTGTTTCATGCATGAAAGGAAAAGAAACACACTTAGTTTCTAAAGAAAAGTAATGGTAAAGAAGTCAGAATCAACTGCCTAAGTGAGGAAAAAACTCTCATTCCCATAGGAGGTTTGATTTGTCATCCTCATTGCGACAATCGAATTTAACACCAAAAACTAGAGTTTTCAAGACTGGTATTGAGTTTATTGATAGATTTTTTGATGTTTTGGGGCAGGTCAACTGCAGTGTCAATTAGTCCCATTAGTGTAGTGAATATTTTATACAGGAAGTGGCGGTATTTCTCCCTGATGGTTAATGCGATCAGTCGCTGACCTAAACGAGGGTTTGTGGGGATTTCCTACTGTAGGCAACACCCCCAGCGGAGCACCGCCCCGGCTGGGACAAGCTCTAAGCTCCTGATATATGTAACAGTGTAGTGCATGTAAGTTTAAGTGCATTTACACTTACATAGGGGGATATGATAGGCAAGGAAGAGAAAGGAAAGATCACGCGCAGTCTATGGCCCATTTATTAGGGTTCTGCTACTGCATTCGCCTCTTGTTGATCGGAGAAACAAAGAAAACTATCGATCAGTACAGCAAGTAGCTAGAATTCTCCTCCAACAGCAGCTACGTTTGACCTTGGTATGTAGCTAAAATTGAAAATCTGCCAACGTCGGAACTAGATCTCTAAGATATCCAGATCAGAGTCACTGCGTAGATAGTGGCAACGCTGGCTCTGATCTATCTCAGCCGGTACCGATTTTGTTCTGGTATTGGAATGCGCTATAGTAAATTCACCATAATATGTTAGGGCAGAGGCGTTGGTGCGGACGATTTTCGTGGTGCTGTTTGTTTTCAGGTGCGGAGGAAGCCAAACACTGGAAGGAGAATGCCTGACGCCCGCGCCAAATAAACAAATGGTTTAAAAACCGGATAGATTAGCATGTACTCGGCTTCTGACGGCAGGTTTTTCCCCCTTCAGGGGTTTTTTCCTCAGCCGTACCTTATGGTCTCTTTTCCGCGGCTTTGATGCGAAGGCGAGACCATTTGGGGTGAATACCAGAATTCGAAAGGTTAGAACGCGGTAGAATGTAGGTATTGTAATGGCTTAAAGGCCTTCGGCCTAGCCACATTGCATCAAGTTTTCTAATTTGTCTGTAATAATTACCTATTAAATAAAAAATTTAAAAAAATAATAAATTCACCATAATATAGATACTTCCAATATTGAAAAGAAATTGATTTGTTTAAGGACAAATAAAGATATTGAAATTTTCAGTTCGTGTTGTTAATGTGTCTCTATGTTAATAAAACTAATCTTTATGGAGATATTCTGTTTAATTTTGACATCATCGGATATAGTGAACTAAAAATGTTAGTCCCCAGAAGTTCACTATAACCGGCGTCGACTGTGTAACCACCCGGCCCGCCGCCGCCTTGAAAAGCGCAGCCGCGCCCGAGGTCCGTCCGCAGCGCGTGTGGTCGGGCAGCGACACCCGAGACGGCGCGGGGCGCGGCCGGGGCCCCGAGCTCGTCACACGGGCTGTCACTCGGAGCGGGGGGGGGGGGGCGCCCCTGCTGAAACGGGAGAACGGAGTATGTTTAGTAATATTATCTGCGCGGCTTCTGGATAATTCTTCTCGAACGTTGCTCCATACACGCAAACCAGTCAACACATGATGAAAACAATACGAGAGCGCCGATCCCGGAATCCAACCGCGGGTAGCACGCTGGCCGCGGTAATTCAAGTTCGCGATTTTCTAGCTGGCTGAGAGGGGGGGTATATTTTTGAAGGGCGTGGAATCCTCAGTCCGGGTTGTGTAATTTTGCAATTGTGTAATTTTGCGCGTTGTGCAATCCTCAGTCCCTAGTCCGGGTTGTGTAATTTTTTACAAAAAATTGCCTAAATGCCCAGATAAATTATATCCTCTATTTTCCCGTCTTAATCAAATCCTACATTCACTTAATCGCGGGACTACGTAAGTAACCACAAAAATGAATTGTTGTGTCTGTCCAGGGTGAGGTGTCTACATATTTTAATTTGTTTAAAATTTTTTTTGCAGAAAAATCCAAACTTAATTGACTATGATTAATGAATATTACAACCTTCCATTATCCATGAAATGTTTTCCTTGGTATCTCATACCACCAATGACGCAGGTTAATTTATAACATACACTAATGACCTACATTATAATTAGTCTTTTCAATAATTTTAGATTCTCAGATTTCTTTGTTTTAATATTATAATATCACGAGGTGAGTTTACATAACTATTTACACACACCATATTGTTTTTGTGAATGCTTTAAATTTTTAATAGCATTTCCGCCCGTCAGTACACAAACATTTCGACATACGAGGAGTTGCATTCAAGGGAATGAAGTAACAATCGAACAGTAAAATGTATCATATCATCAGTTGCTCAATCCACCAATTCATGCTGACAAATGTCATACGGCACATTACAGAGAGCAAATATCAAACAGCAGTATTCACGAGAACAACATAAATATGAATGATATTAACGAGTAGCACATTCCATAATTTTCAGCATGAATCGCCATCAACAACACTGATATAAGCCGCCTGTGTTTACTAACCTTTGAATAGGAGGATCGCTGTCACGAGCGGTCTCCATTGAGAGAGGGATTATCTTATGTCGGACGCGCAGTATGTCATTTTATTTGTCATGTAAATAGACGGAATATAATTACACCGCACGACACGCCGAGGGGCGGCGCTGGGGAGCCCAATGTGAATAATGACTCCGGAAAGGAGGAGGTTAGTGTCCTATGGGGACATATTCTATACGGAATACATTACAGAATATACAGAGGCAGCGGCCTCCCCCTGAGGCAGCACCGGCCATCCCTCGCCCCGCCCCCACGTCCCGCCTCATGCTCCGCCGCTGGCCAGGGCAACCCTCTGCTTTCATTTCCACCCCCGCCCTTGCAGCGGACAGAGCCCCGCCCCCACGCCTCACCCACGCGCCCAGCCCCCGCGACCCGCCCCTGTGCCCCGTCCCCACACTCCGCCTCCGCGTCCCGCCCCTTCGTCCCGCCCCCATCCCATCCCCCCTTCCACGTCTCCGCCTCATGCTCCGCCGCCCAGGGCAACCCTCTGCTTTCATTTCCACCCCCGCCCTTGCAGCGGACAGAGCCCCGCCCCCACGCCTCACCCACGCGCCCAGCCCCCGCGACCCGCCCCTGTGCCCCGTCCCCACACTCCGCCTCCGCGTCCCGCCCCTTCGTCCCGCCCCCATCCCATCCCCCCTTCCACGTCCCGCCCCACCCCCGCGTCCCGCACCCGCGTCCAGCCCCACCCCCAAGTCCAGCCCCCGCCCCAGCGTCCCGTCCCCGTCCCCACGTCCCACCCCACCCTCGCGTCCCGCCTCGTCTCCACGTCTCGCCCTGTCCCCGCGTCAGGTCCCCGCGATCCCCACGCCCCGCTCCCGCGCCCCACTTGTGCGCACCACCTCATGCTCCGCCACTGTCCATTGCATCCTCTGCTTTCATTTCCAACCCCGCCCCTGTGCCATGCCCCGCCAACTCCATCCCGCCATCACACTCCGCCCACGCACTCCGCCCCGCGTCCCGCTCAGCTACCGCTCCTGCAGCCCCTCCACATTTGCTTTTCCCCGCTCTGGCAGAGGTTACCGTCCCGCTCTCGCTGCCCGTTCCAGTCCTAGCTGCCCTGCATGCCTTCTCTCTGCCTTGATCCCCGCCGATCCAGCGGACACTGTCCATCCTCTTCTTTGTTTTCGATTCCGTTCCGCCTATGAAGTGGGTAAAAACCCTCCCCCGAGCGCACAGTGCCAGCCCTCGCCTCTTCCCATGCTTACCCATCACTTTCGTCTCCGCCCGCATCATCCCCGCCCCCTTCCACTTCCCCTCTTTCCTGATAAGGCATTCTCTGCTGCCGTTCCATCTCTCGCACCATCTCGGTTCTCGGCCCCGCTACCGCCCCCACTCTACTGTCCTCGCGTCAAACCCGAGCCCTCGCCTCCGTCTCCACCACCGACTATTCACCTCTTTCACCACTGACCTCACCTCAAACTCCGCCTCCTCCACCGCTCTCTCTCTCTCTCTCTCTCTCTCTCTCTCTCTCTCTCTCTCTCTCTCTCTCGCGTCCCCATCACCTCCTCTCCGCCTTCTGACCCGTCTCATTCCCTGCGCCATCCCGCCCTGCCCCATCCATCTTTCATGTTCCTGCGCCACTTCCTCCTCCCTCTCGTTGTCGTCCCCGCCTGCGTCCCTGGTCACCGCCTCCGTCTCTTGCCCCCGCCTCTGAACCCGTCTTTAGCTTCCGCTGCCACCCCCGCCCCCGCCACCACCCGACTCCGTGGATATATGCCAAACGTCACTACCATCACCACCACCACCATCTAGTCTCATTCCCACCTTGTGCTTGGCTTCGGTCTCTCCCCCGGCGACACCCTATCCTGCTTTCTTCAAAGCGCCGCGCCACCACTAGCGCTCGCTTTGCACATCCTAGTGGCCTTTGCTGCCTCCAAGTGTTCCATGCTCTCGTGGTCTGGACAGACCTCATACCACCACTCATCCGTCTTTCTTGTGTGTCTCTGCCCATGCTACACCACCTACGTCAAAGCTCGTTGTGTATCACACCAGCCCCCATCATCATCACCTCGTATGGAGAGTTTGCACGCTGTCACCAACCATATTTCCCGACCTCTGGTTAGAACCGACACTTTTTTACCTAGTCCCCATCTTCCCCTGACAAATTGTTCTTCATCCATCTCCTTCCACACCCTAACTAATTTCAAAGCTTCATTCACCCACAAACATTCATCCACCTTCTCTACTTCAACAATCTGTATACTAACTGAAGCGTCATGTTGACGGCCCTGCGTGGGAGGAGGTCACGGAAAGCTCGAATACCTGAGTGCTGAATAGCTTGGCGCCACGGCGTTGGTGTACGGATATTTTTAGACCAGGTGGGCGTGGGCGTTGCTTGGATATTCACGTAGTAGTATGCAAACATCCTTCCCACGCTCAACAGCAGTCACGTGACGGCAAGACGGCAGGTATAAAAAGGAGCCCACTCCCTCACGCTGTCGGGTTTTGTATTTGAAAACCTAGCACTTTGCGCAAAATTTACGCCCAGGCTGGAGCGTGTTCGTGCGTTGCACGGTTGACAAAAATCACAGGAGTGGTGCGGTAGGAGCGTGCACTCCAGGCGGGGCCTCACTAGACTATGTGGTGTATCAACAGGCGGGCGATTGAGAAATACCGGAAAGTGTGTATTTACGGAGCAGTTAATATAATTATTGTACATTCTTTGTAATTAAAACTTGTACATACTTTTAAATGACTGTGTGCTTTTATCCATGACGCCAAACTAACCCGCATTGACCCAACCCACTCTAACACATGATCGCATCCACCGTCTGGGCTTACCCTTCTCCTTCCACGGCCTCCCTGTCCCCACCGCTGCCACCTCATCCACGACCACCCACCCCCCGCCGCCTCCCCCACCTCTTCCGCCGCCGCGTCACCGCTACGCGCGCCGCGCCGCGCCGCGCCGTCCCTCTGGCGAGCGCGTCGTTTTCCTCGGGCTCCGCCTCTCCCCAGCGGCCGCGCTCTCGAGGGCCCCGCGGGAAGACGGCCGGCGGCGGCGGCGGCGGCGGCGGCGCGGAGCGGAACGCGCGGGGTGCATTAGCGACCGCAGTAAAATCCGAGAGGGGGCGGGGCGCCCGCGAAGGGGCTCGAGCGCTCGCGAGTTGAGTCGGGGGCGGGGGTGAGGCTCGCCTGGCAAGCGCGGGACCGCTACGCCGGCGCCCCGCTATTACGGGCTCATCATATATTTTTGTAGAGGCGGGGTGGAACGAGGATGGAAAGGGAGGTGAAGATTGTGGTGAGGAGGGGAAATGGCGAGGACGGCCAGGGCGGGGACGGTGCTGCGGGAATAGGGAATGGAGGGGCAGGGAAATGGATCGGGTGGATGTGGTGGGTGTTGAGGAAAATGAAGGGTGTCCAGGCGGGGATGATAAAGGAGGGACTGAGTGGGAGGTGCAGCCGGGAGGGGGTTGTGAAGAGTGGAGGGGTGGGTGGTCAGGGGTGGGGCGTAGGCGGGTGCGCTGGGGACATGCAGGAAAGGAGGAAAAGGGAGATCTGGGGCGAGGGAATTAGGAGTATACGGCGAGGAGAGCCGGGGAAGGGGCGCGGGTGGGTGGCGAGGGGCGGAGCCCGGGCGGGGCTGGCAAGCGCGGGCCCTCTGCGCCGGCGCCTCGCTATTACGGGCTCATCATATATTTTTGCGGCGGCGGCGGCGCGGCGGCGTCGGGGGCGTCGGTGGCCTCGTCCCATCGCGGAGTCACAAAGCGCGAGTCAACAGCGCCGTCGCGGCGCCGGACAAAGGCGACGCCGCGTCCCCGGGGGCCGCGCCGCCCCCACCCCCACCCCCGCCGCCCGGCTAATTCCCTAAATAAACAATATCGCCGCCGCAACCCGCGTCGCCGGCTCCGCGAAGGCTCAATTTTTCAAGCGTTCCCCTCCCCTCCCCGCCCCGTCCCACCTCGCCCCCTTGGCGCCTCCCCGCACACACGAGTCGCGTCGACAGCCTGGCTCGCGCCGCGGGAAGCTGGTGCACCTCTTTCCGCGGGTGATTGTGGGTAGACGGCTGTTTTCGTTGTGGGTTTACGAGTTGGGAATTGCACTTGATTTTGTGCCAGAAATTGCGCTGCACTAGTGGGTCCAGAAGAGTTGCTGTGTTCGAAGATGTTCATTAAATTGGGAGCTGATGATGATTATGATTCGCATGGAAAAAGTCTGCTACAGCACATTAGCTACCATTTTGAATCTTTTGATGTTCTGGACGAGTCACTGGAAATCTCCCACTAATAGTTGAAGTTAAAATCGCGATTCTGGTGGAAGTGAGGCATATCTAGTTTCTATATAATCCAATCCTGTTCTATCCAGCCCAACATTTGCACACGAGTGTTTCTTGCCAAAAAAAGATTTAGCAAATTCATAAATGGGACACGTTTTATAAAACGGAATGGGCTGTGTAATGGGTGGCGATTCAAAGAATAGTCAGTGATAGGTGTGATAAACATGAAAAAATAAATAAACAATTTATTCGATCAATTTGACTAGCATCGTCCGCGCATTTTGAAGCCACTGGCAAGTCATCGGGTTTGGTCTCCAGGATCGACATAAAACATCCTTCAGTTCAACCAACGCAAAATTTTCAATGCATTTTACACCACAATACATCTCTTGCCTCTCTTCCCTCATGTAACTACTACTAAAATATTTGTACATAAATGAGCATAATGCATCCCTGATTGATTTATCCATCCACTGCCTCCACCCACCAACCGCCTCCCGCTGTCGTCCCGCCCCTTTTCTTCGGGCCGCTGGTGGTGTGAAGCAAGGCACCTGAGATTTACGGGGTTATTGCGCGCTCTCGCTGCCAACGCTTGAGCCAAATCGCTCGGAGAGGAAGAAGCAATGCAACGCACGAGATGCACGCGCAAAAACGCGGAAGACAACGCGCGCCGAGGAGTAGTGCAGTAAAAATCTGTCTAAACCGGAACCTGTACAAGCCGGAAACCTGCTTTAACCAGAAAAAATTCTCCAACTCGTGAAGTTAAATGGCATATTCGCAGCATAAAAAGGAATCTTTCCAACGCGGAAACGGAACAGTTTTTCATGTTCTGCAGGAAATTAATCTTTATAAATCGGAATTCCTGTGAATTTAATTCAACTGACAGAGAGACGCAAAATGTTCTTAATGAAATAAATGAATCTGCAAGCTTGTTTTAATTCTCAATCCCTTTGACCCACGATTAAGTCGTGGCAGCTGGACATTGAAGGAGGGAGGCTTCAGCTGTCAGCGTAGAATTCGACTTTGGGGTCGCGTGTCTCTCATGGCATAGGCCGTAGGGGAATTCCTCCTCTCCCGACTCTGAGCGTGGGAAGGTGTACGGGCAATGTTTCTATTCATGCGTCTCCCTGCCTAGCGTTGAAAATCATAACTCCTCGACCAGATACGTATTACGCAAGGCCATGCGAGGATATCAGAAAATCATAGTATTGGGTTGTGACGCATTGTGCGTTGAAAGAGTCAGCAAGCAGTTCGAATACAGCTAGTAAGAGGTGTATTTTTCAACTCACTCAGAAGCTGTCAATATAGAGTGTTTAATATTCATTTAATTTCTTCCATACATACGTTACATATTATGTATTTTGATAATTATAATAAGGTCAAGTAATTTATTACTTTCTGAGCAGAAACGTCAATATCACGTGTGTCATAAAATCGACAACCCTGCATGAAAAGGAAACCTCCCTACATAGCTTTCCTTTTCTAATTGTATTTTGTTACTCTCGTGTGTAATGAAATTCACACGGAGTTCGTTCGCCAATGTGCTGATTTCATAAACAATCTATAAGCATGTAGCTTCAGAATGCGATACGAACGTTGCGGTAGTTTTCATCCAGTCGGTAAGCGCGTATTTCTTACCTTTCTGCACAAGCAAGGCGAGTCACCAGAAGACTGCTTGGCTTCTCTGATCTTAAAACAATGTGATTTCGTCGCGTCTTAAGTGGAAGAAGTTGATTTCTGAGAATCTGTTGACAATGGGCAGTGTTGCCTAAGCTCCTTGGGCCTCTGCCGGCTATAGCACCCGGCATGGGGTGCGTTCTCGCGGTCATCTTTGGAAAGCAGTTGAAAGTCCGTTTCAAAGGGTTTTGTATGAGAACTAATTTTTGTTTTTTGAAATGTATTCGTAGGTGTTTGAGGCAAAAATAAAGGCTCATCTCATGCGTGGTACAAATTGAAATGTATGGTCTTTGATATTAATTCGCTCCAAAGAATTGTTATAAATTATTGTATTCAAGTACGGCGCCAAATTTGAATTAATGTGGCCGCCTACGTGCCAACAATCCTCAGTATCCACAAGTGGAAAGCTAGCGTGGTTTTTCCCCGCAAGAAATCGAGATCAACGACCTCTGCAATTGCGTCCCAGCGTTGATTGACTTCGAACACGTTTCAGGACGGCGATCATAGAAAACGATTCGGGGCAGCGGGATGGCGAGGGAGGCGAGAATGGCGGGGACAGAGAAAATAGAGTTGACGGCAAGGCTGGAGGTGGGGCGAAAACGCCGGGAAAGGCGACAGAGACGGAAGAAACAGCTCTGCAAGGGTGAGGGTAGTGGCGAAAATGACTTGATTGATTTATTAATGATTCAGGGCGCATAAACTACTATGGGCATTATTCCCTAACGTGTAGTGCATGTTTTATCACAGTTGATGATGTTATTAAGCCCTACTGGTTGATGTCATCCCGCGTCAACCTATACGTTGCGATGTATAGGTCGACGCGTCGGCTCGCAGAAGTTTCCCCATCCATTAATCCCCCACCAGTGGGTCATAGCCCTCGCTGGAACAAACTCCAACCTCCCGACTGGTCTTCCGACATTTGTGGTAGAGTTTAGGAGTAAATGTGTGTGTAAGTAAGGTGCTAGGATTAAACAACGAAGAGGAAGGAAAGATCGTGTGCACTCGGTGGCCCTTTTTCTTAGAGTACTGCTCCAACCTTTACGTAGTTTCGATCGGAAAAACTACATAAAACTACTGATCAGAATAGCCGGTCGCTAGTGTCGAAAATCCTGCCACCATCAACACTCAAACTCTATGATCCCCCGGTCAATGGTACTATAGTGACATCAGCTGATGCTGTGAGCAACCTCAGCCGGTGAGATGATGACTGTGGTGGCTAGGATGACGGACAATACACAGGGTGAAGAGATTGATCAATTGATTTTTTCGTGTTTCCGGGCGCGTCAACTGCTTTGGTCATTAGTCCCGTTAGTATAGTGCATGTTTTTCTCGGGAAATTGCGGTGATCTTCTCCCGCTGGATGGCGAGATCCGGCGCCGACCTACCGTCGGCTAGTGGGGTTTCCCCTCAACCAGGACTCTCCAGCGGAGCATCGCCCCAGCCGGGAAAAGCTCTAAGCTCCCAACCGGTCTCCCGGAATATGTGGTGGCGTAGTGCATGTTAGTGTAAGTGTGTGTGTAAGGGGAGACGATAGGACAAGGAAGGACAGATTGCGCGCGTTCCGTAGCCCGTTTGTTAGGATACTGCTCCGGCATTCACCTGGTGTTGATCGGAGAAACCACGGAAAACTACCAATCAGAGCAGCCGGCCGCTAGAATTCTCCTCCAGACAGCGACTGAATTGGACCTAGCTGAAAAGCTAGTGTCGAAAATCCTGCCGCCGTCAGGACTCGAACCTAGGACCTCCCGGTCAGAGACGCTGCAGTGACATCAGTTGATGCACTGAGCTTCCGCTCCCGGTCAGGGTGAAGAGGATTGGTGGGGGCATTGGCTGGGCGGGGATGGTGTGGACGTCCAAGACGACGACGGGGGTAGGAATGGTAGGGGCATTAGATGTAGTGGTGCATGCGATAGCGGTGGGAAATGCGGTGGCTGTCGAGCCACAGTGACGGCGCGGCAGGGATCGGGGCTGTGAAGGGAAGGCGGGGACACAGCGACCGCAGGGCAGCAAGGACGGTGGGGACGGTGGCAGCGGTGGAGGTGAAGACGGCAAGAACGAGAGAGGTGTAAGGAGCGGCAGGGGCGGGGCACTGGTTGCCGCGAGGTGATGGGAGTGACGGAGGCGGGGGAGGGGTGGAGGAGCCATGCGTCACCGCGTAATGGGTGCGTTATGGGCTCGCGCTGCGGGACCCCCTCGCCCCCCACCCCTCATCCCCCACCCGCGCTCTCAATGCCGCTCGTCCCGCTAATGCGGCTGCCGCAATAATCGGATCGCGAGCGCTCTCTGCGGCGGAGCGCAAGAAACGCACGGAATGACACAAGACCAGCACGATTCTGACGGCGGAAATGACGGACGAAAAGTGAGAAATGCGTGGTAGACACTTTCCGTATTTGTTTTTATTGTCCTTATCATATTTCTCTTACTGCTTAACTTTCGTCATAGGATTCATTACCTACATTAAAGAAATGCGTAAACCGGCCAGAAACTGGTTATATCTCTCCCTGTGCAGCTACCCTGTTTCCATGTACTGTAAATAGCAATACCTGAATGCTTGATGGTCCACGACGAAGTCTGTGTGGATTCGACGTGGTAGATGGAAAATGATGAAGACATTAGAGACTGATAGAAGAGGGTAAATCGTGAGAAAAGAACCGATGTAGTGAACAGGAGTCACAAGTATCCCTTTAAATTATCCATGACCTCCGTTAGCTCCTCTCTTGGGGTGACGCCGTTGTGCCTTAGCAACGGTACTAATATTTCTAAACCTACATGCAACGATTTTCTTCAGATAGTAATGGAACATGAGTGAGATTATCCATGGTAGAGTTGTTGTCGAATGTTTTGCGGTGAGAATTATTATTTTGTAGGTTGACCGTATTATCGTGTTCATTATTCAGAAAGCAATTTTTTCGACGTTTTCCATCTTAGAGTGTTCTCGTGGAGTAATATGATTCTGCTGTCCTCACAAATATTATGAATTTACAAAATGTATCATCTTGCTACAGCCTTGCATGTGCCAAAACATGCCAGTTTAATCATAGACAACCATGAGCATTTTCGTAAACAAAATTATTGTTTGCCTAAATATGAACATATAAATTTGTTTGGTGTAGGTTGTAGAAAAGACGAAGCCGAGGATCCTCAAATTATACTCCTCAAGAAAACAAAAAAATAGTCAGGGTGTAAACCGCATCCATTCTCATTTTCCATGAGTAGGTCGATGGTGAAATGAGAACAAATGTTTACTATTCATATGTGATTTATTTTTCATTCTCATTAAAATGATTAGACAGTTGTCGATCGCTGCACATATACCAATTGATCCCAATTGACATTATTCAGTTTATTGTATTCTTTCCACGCGAGATTTCAACGATATTCCGCGAATAATTTTAATTATTAAATTATAATTATTCAATTCAATATTTTTCTGTTTTATCTGGCGATTTTTATTGTTTTACTCTTTTATTGTTTTACTTTTTTATTG
Source organism: Teleogryllus occipitalis (assembly GCA_011170035.1). NCBI lineage: Eukaryota > Metazoa > Arthropoda > Insecta > Orthoptera > Gryllidae > Teleogryllus > Teleogryllus occipitalis. The sequence continues at coordinate 226,448 of BLKR01001389.1, forward strand.
CTCCGCAGACATTTCACGACGACACTAGAATCAACGTCATTGCACACGATCTGTACTATTCTCCGATATCAACATAGCTGTACTTCAAGGTCACAAGCTGGAAGGGGAGGGTGACATTATTATCCAATCGGGAGCTCCAATACCAAAAATTTAAGTTCTAACGAAGCTCACGATTGGATGACTGCGTTCCCCTCTCCTTCCATCCTTCCAGCTCGTGTGCTTGAAGTGCAGCTATCGGAGTATAATGTAAATTTCTCTACAAAGTAAATTATTATTACAACACCATATTAACTACTTTAGTTACTAGAGATAGTCAATGGTTAAATATTTTATAGCTAATAGTGATTCATCAATTTGATACTGAATAAATAGTTTAAATGTGTTTCGTCTGATTCATGCAAATTTTCATAGCTCCTAAACGTGAAGAAAAAAAGTTAAGTTGGTTGATTGGGTTGTCATGATTTCGCTGATTTGAAGGACAGCCATGGCTTTTGGAAGATTTAGTAAAATTGTGATTATAAATTGTGAAAATTTATTACAATTTGTGAATTGTTTATTTTGAATGACAAGAGTGACCTTTAGCAATCATTTTTAACATCATATTGGCGACCGTAGATAAAAAATAATAATTTGGTTTATGTACTCCAGCTGTATGCAGTTGGAGTCTTACATCACGAGAATTGAATGCAAATAAATTGTGTTTGTTGTTTGAAAAACTGAGAAAGTACTCAAAAACAACTAACTGAAGAGAGAAGAACTACACGTTACCTTTTGGTTGACGTAAACCCTAAGTAACATGAAGTTATGGCTGAACATAAAATTCTACCTTCCGAAAACTGTCAGATAGTACGAAATTGGAATACAATTTTGAGAGACGTAACTCATGAGTATCGCGCGTGCATCCACGGGTGCGTTCACGTTATACTCAAACCTCGTGCTGCCTCATAAACACTTACAGGAATAATCGAACGAGCGAATTTACGTCAAAAGAGGCGACGATTGTAAATAAGTAAACACAAGGAAACGTAAGTACTCTGACGACAAGGTAGAGAACGAATGTTCAGTTCTTCTCCCTATGACTCGAAAGCCCGAGTAACAGAATTGCAGCCTTAGAGTGGCATCCGTGCCTTTGATGTCTTTTCGGAATATTTCTCAATTATTGGGGGGTCGAGGATCAGTTTGTTACGCGGTCCGGTTAAGGTAGTTCTACGGCATCCACCAGAAATTGTCCAAGGGACACTTCGAAAATGACCAAAGAAAGCAGAGTACTCGAATCTCGTATAGGTACTGACATCGTCAACGCACTACCTCTTAGTTGTTGTTGTTGCTAACTGAATTCGAATTCAAACTTCGTTATCAAAAAGCTTGTTGAGTCTTGATCACTAATGTTAAATACATAAATAAGATCAAATAGAATTAAATATTTTATTATAATTATTGAATAACAACGAATGTACCATAAAGGCAACATATCCTTTAGAATGTTTGACAATAAACAAACTTGTGAAAAAATGTTTCATGAGTTAACGAAAAATAACAATAAAATAGTAGTAGTAGTTGTGTCTGTACTGATAAGAATAGAACGGGCAATAATGATTCATAATGCATGAAAAGGAAGAATGTTAAATGTATACTTTGCAAAGAAGAAGGCTCCCAAGTTGCGGACACGATGCGCGCGCGGAGGGCGCCGGGGTTGCGAGGGAGTGAGGTCAAAAGGGCGCGACCAACTCGTCGACTCATCCAGGCAGCAGCGCGGACAAAGGCGGCGCAGCGGCAGGACAGGAACAGGAACAGGAGACGGGGCGCAAACGGAGGCGCATGCAAAGCAGGGGCCCGCACCGGAACCAACGCGTCACTCCGTCGCCCAGCGCACGTCCCCGCGCCCGATCGCCCTTTCAGCACCGCACGCGCCCGCCTTCCGGTCGCCCCACATCGCCCCGCCCCCAAGGCGCCGCTGCCGCCCTTGCCAACGCCTACTCGCCGTATGCCGCGCGTCGCCCTTCTCTACGGTGGTGGTTGGTTGGTTGTTGGTGATTCCGGGCGCGTCAACTGCCAAGCTCATCAGCCCCGTATGTGTAATGCATGTTTATTTGTTGTGTTTTTCCTTGGAAGGTGGCTGTGATCTTCGCCCGCTGGATTGCGAGATCCGGCGGCGCCCTAGCTTCTGTTTTCCCCAACAAGGGATCCCCACCAGAGGGGGCACCGCCCCAGTCGGGACAAGCTCTAAGCTTCCGACCGGTCTCTCCCGGCATGTGTGGTAGTGTAGTGCAAGTTTGTGTGTGTGTAAGTAAGGGGTGAGGATAAGCGAGGAAGAGGATGGAAAGATTGCGCGCGATCCGTGGTCGCTTCTTTTAGGGTACTGCTTCGACATTCGTCTGGTGTTGATTGGAAAAAACACGGAAAACAACCGATCAGAGCAGCCGGCCACTAGAATTCTCCTCCGGCTAGCGACTAAATCCGACCTATAGTTGACGAGCTACTGTCGAAACTCCTGCCACCGTTGGGACTCGAACCTTGAACCTTCCGGTGAGAGGCACCGCAGTGACTTCAGTTAATGTCCTGAGCCACATCTCCCGCTTCTGGTGGCGGATTTTCGACACTAGCTAGAGACCTTGGTCAAATTAAGGGACTGGCTCGAGGAGACACTGATCGGGAGTATTCAATGGTGTCTTCAAGAAATTGTATGAATTGAATCAATAGTTTATACATGAAATAAATAAAATGTTATGAATACCATGCGAATGTCGGGACAGTACCTTAACAAATGGGCCATGGACAGAGTGCATTCTTCCCTGCCTCATGATTGCTCTTATTTCTCCCCTTAAGACGGTTCCGCACATTCGGTATTCGGTGAGTACCGAGCAACTGCTCGTCGAATGCCGAGTCATTAGTTATTTGTCGAGAGATGAACATTCAGTGCTCGCCCTACCCACCGCGTGCTTGTCTTTTGGCCATATTAAAGGAAGCAAACATTCGCCGAACACATCACCTGCTCGGGATTGGACGAGCGACGGCTGGGGCGGCGGTGCCCCGTTGGTGGGAGATACCTGGTTGAGAAAAATCGCACTAATCGGCGGTAGGTCGGCACTGAATCTTGTCATCCAGTGAGGGAAGATCACCGCCACATCCCGATGAAAAACATGCACTACACTTACGGAAATAATGACCTCTGTAGTTGACGCGCCCGGAATCACTAAAATCAATCAATCAACTACCGTTACATCATTTCCCCCTCGCCGCTTGCGCCTCCACGTCCCATTGTCGCTATTTTAACCTCTTCATGTAAGTATCTATTCTACGGTGTAAATGCAACGATGAAGTATTGGGGCAGGGAAAAGATATCAATCATGTATATTTGCACCATAATGTAAACCCGATATCTGCACTGGCCTGCCCCTCAACTAATAGCACGGTTTCTGCTTACTCGTTGCTTCTCATGGACTCTGCTCACCCGCTGCCTATTCCGGAATCTCCATTTTATTATTGCCCCGCCTCGTCACTACTTCCATCGTCGCCAGCTCCCCCACATCTCGCCGCTGATGTTCCACCGCCTTGCAGTCCAACATTCACAGATTGCTAATGCTTCCTGCAAGCTTCTGTTCGTGCTCCCTCTTACTCAGATACACGCCATACCTTCGTTCACCAGTCGCAAGCCTGTTCAAATCGGTACAATTTACATCAAATTTCACATGAACAAAACCAACATTAACCAGATTAGGTGCTAAATTGAAAAAATTAAGCATGCTTAATTTTTTGTGCAAAATTCGTATAATCACAGCACTGGTGGTGGATCCTTGCAACAATTAAATTCTTGACGCCGCCAAGAATGTGTCCTTCGGGGGTTTGTGGCAAGGTTAGATGAATGTACTATATAATGTTTAATTTACTAGCAGTCACTGTTGACCCACAATGACCAAAAATCGCATATCATAGCTTCTTATCTAGCATCTAAAATCCACTAACATCGGACCTCGTACCTAGATCACGAATACAAGACCAAATCTACAGAGCTTCAGTTTCCTGAACGTTTATCCGAAACGTTTCGATAGCACCTCTCAACTGAACGCTGATCTGCATGACCGCGTAGTATCACCACTTCCCAGAGCAGTTCCGCCTCCAGGCACCACCCACCGAATCACCTCCCCTCCGCCCCGCTCGACGCCACCGCCCCTCGGCATCGCCAATTTCCCGCCTCCTCCCCCCTCCGGCGCATTAATACCCACGCGTGGCGGCGGCGGCGGGAGCGACGCGTGGCGCCTGATTGCATTGTTTCTGGCCGCCATTGTGGCCGGCCCTCGGCGCCGGCCGACCGCCACGCGACCGCCACGCCGCCGCCGCCGCCGCCGCCGCCGCCGCCGCCGCCGCCGCCGCCGCCGCCGCCGCCGCCGCCGCCGCCGCCGCCGCCGCCGCCGCCGCCGCCGCGCCGGGCTGACAAATGCCGCGCGCGCCGCGCCCGCGCCGCCGGCAAATTGCAACGTGGGGGCGGCGGAGGCGACACGGGTGGCGGCGGCGGCGGCGCGTGGCGGCGCGTGGCTCGAGGCGTCGCCGGTAATTAACTCCACGAATCGCCGCCGCCGCCCGGGGGCGCGGGAAGCGCGTCGCGCGCCGTGGGAGGCACCCTCCCCCTCCCCCGCCCGGAAGCGATTTTTTTCTCACACCCGGTGAGGGGCGCCCGGAGGCGGTTGACTCGCGACCGGGGAGAACTGAGCGCTTCAGGTGGGATGACCCCGGAAGGCATTTGTACGTGGATCAACAATGACAAAGTTCATCATTTGAAAACGCAAGTCATGCACGAAAAGATAATGCTTCGGCTTTATGATAACCTTTAAAACATTGTTTTTGTTTTCCATTTCCTTTTTAATCGTCAGATGACTGATTGTTGAATGTTGTACATTAATAGATAAACTGAATATTTTAATTTTTCATTTTTTAAGTAATTTTCATCCTGTAATTATCTTATCAGATATCTACAGTTCCCTTTGTAATGATATTCATTTCTTTTTCTTAAAAAGTAATTATTGGGACTTTTATTAAGAAAAAATTTAGTAGCAGACAGCCTATGTTTCATCTTGATATTCATTTCGACACAGCTTCATTGTTGGTCAGTCACCTTGTCGACCCTTCACAAAGTTGCTTGCAAACCACGCTTTGAGACATAAAATCATGGGTAATCATTCTAGTTAATATTTCGTTCTAATCTAATGACACGACTAGTTGACGTGTGACGGTAAAGACCCATTCACAATGCAAACACAAACATAAGCCTGACACATAGACGTAAACATTAACATAAGTGATAGACTGAAGTATTCACAATGTCGAACATAAACGTAACCAAAATATGAGTTTCTATTGGCTGTGAGACATTCTAGTTTATTATTGGTTGTTAGAATCTATTTCGAGATATCGACTATGTCAATGACGGAGGGAACTCTTGCCATGGATTGTGTGAGTTCGTCTATCGACTTATATCGATACTCGATTTTGAGTTAACGTACTGTGATTGGTTCATTTCTTATTTTGACATTAGCATAATCACAGAAGCTGGAGCTTGCAAGTTTTTATGTGAACGTCTTACGTGTTATGCTTATGCGAACGCATTGTGAATAAGTACGCTTATGAACCTAGTCCTAACTTTTATGTTAACGCCATGCTTATGACATGAGTTCTTAACGACCAATTGATGAAATATTGAAAGGCAGGTTAACGAGGCTTGGTCATAAGTAAACATGAACGTTTTTGTTGTTTGCCGACGTTTCGGAAAATTTATTTCCATCCTCAGGGCAACCAAAACATGAAAACATAATTAATACATATGCTGCATGCTCCTCCATCTCAGGCACCTCTCCCTGAGAGGCTTGCTACTACTCATGAACATATTATTTCCCATTTTTGCATTGTACGAACATTTACCAAACATTGAAACGTCAAACAATCTGTATTTCAGCTAGGTCGAATTCAGCTGCTGTCTGGAGGAGAATTCTAGCGGCCGGCTGCTCTGATCGGTAGTTTTCCGTGGTTTCTTCGATCAACACCAGGCGAATGCCGGAGCAGTACCCTAACAAACGGGCCACGGACCGCGCGCGATGTCCTTCCTCTTCCTTCTACTATCCTCTCCCCTTACACACACACTTACACTAACATGCACTACACTACCACATATTCCGGGTGACCGGTCGGGAGCTTAGAGCTTGTCCCGACTGGGGCGGTGCCCCGTTGGTGGGAGAGTCCTGGTTAGGGGGAAAGCCCACTAGCCGACGGTAGGTCGGCGCCGGATCTCGCCATCCAGCGGGGGAAGATCACCGCCATCTCCCGAGAAAAAAACATGCACTACACTAACGGGACTAATGACCGAAGTAGTTGACGCGCCCGGAAACACGAAAAAATCAATCAATCAATCAATCAAACAATCTGTAAGATGAATCTAAAATTTTCATATCAATTCATAAAATCTTTTGATTCCAAAACCACAAACACATCACTGAATTTGATTATTTTCATGTCAATTCTAGAATAATAAAAAACGTGTTCAATAATTTTCCCCCTAAAAATTTGAAATAAAATATTTTTAATGCAATACCAGAAAGAAATTAACGATGTTGAGTGGGGGTAACGATGCTCAGTATGAGATATCCGGCGAGCCAAGCACCCACGCGAAAAGTCATTAGCAGCGCGAGCAGCGCTCGGTGCGTCGTTCGGAGGGCGCGAGAGGGTTGGGAGGAAATGGGCGGGGCGCATCACTGCGTTTCACCCAGCGCCCGTCCGGGCCAAGGGCCTCGGGGCGGCCGGGCGCGTGTAGGGATCGCAAAAAAAACATGGATGTTTTAAAAACACCCATGTTTTCAACCAGAAACATCGATATATTCACATCGATATTTTGCTTTCGATGTTTTCTTCACATCGATATTTTGTTGAAAAAATCTATGTTTGTTTAATTTTTTTAAATATTTTTTAATATAGGGGTTTAAGCATGTTGTAGAGTAGCAGCAACCAACAGTAGTATCGTTGTTTCGCGTCATCCTCTTTATCACGCTGCACATTTCGCCTGTGCCATCTGAGGAAGTTTGTGAGCTGCTTGTGTTATGAACGCATGTCACTTCCTGAATCGACAGTCAAACATGAAATCGATAGCAAAATACGATGTTCTTTATTGTTAATTTTATTATTTACAGTCGATAATAATTTTTACATAGTATTAACACGCTGGAAACCAAACAATAAAATATATCCCTTTTACGTACTGTACTTAAAAATGGATTGGAAAATAGCATGTTTATTAGTCTATATTTAAAACATCGATGTTTTCATCGACATCGAAAACCCTTAGCGATGTATCGAAACATCGATGTATCGATGTTTTGGTAAAATTTGGTAACCAAACAATACAATATATCCCTTTTTCGTTCTGTACTTAAACATGGTTAGGAAAATAGCATGTTTATTACTCTATAATTAAAACATCGATGTGTTAAACATCGATGTTTTCATCGACATCGAAAACCCTTAGTTACGTATCGAAACATCGATGTATCGATGTTTTGGTAAAATTTGTTAACACTAGGCGCGTGGCGAGCGACGCGTGGCGGCGGCGTTGGTTGCTCATCAGCGCACTGTGTTCTATTTTCCCATTCTAGGACGACAAAAATCGAATTTTTAATTTCACATACGGGCTTTCATTCATTGCTTACCGCATTGCCAAAGCTTCAAATCATACTGCATCGGTGGCTGCAGCGTTTTTGACCGGACAGTACTGATAAGATACTGCGCTAAATATAGACTTCCGCTGACGGTGTCCGAGTCCGGGCGCAGTTGTGTTTCGTCGTTCAATTCGTGCGTTCGATTGCTGCGTTCATTAGCGTCTTATATGCTTATCGTGCTATGGATTCTGAAGATCAATGTAAGTACTTTCAAATGACATATAACATTTTTCGTTGTGTTATGCAGGCTTCCTTCAATAATGCTTTAAAATGAGACCAGAGAAAGGATAAAAAAAATCTTAATTCAAACTTTATCGAGACATAAGTTATTGCATGCACATGAAGACACCGAGATATTTCGTGGTGTCGACCTGCAGACATCCTGTAACAAGTAATAGTTTTCATCTTGTGCGCATTCGTGCGCGTTTAAAAAATATTAATTATTTTCAGTGCCTGGGCGTTCTGTCTGCCGGCGCGAGCTATTCGAGCTGTGGCAGCGGGGCGACAGAAAGAGCGAGTGTATTGAACTTTACATTTACACTATGCAGAAACTGAACATCCATCAGTGTTCAAAGAGTGCTGAGCGTAGTATTAAGAATGTTTTACATTCATTCGTAGCAAGAATGAAGACAAAGTGGGGAAAACGTGGAAGACATTTAGAAATATTTGTGCTGCAAAACGAGGCGTGGCTCGCTGGAAGCATTTGCTTTCCAGAAAGCATATTCAGTGAATGCGTTATTACACCACAGAAAACAAGAAGTGAAGAAAGAAAGAAGAGAGGCCGACCAATGAAACTTTTCCACGAGTGTACTGAGAGAAGCAAGAGAAGGAAAGTTGACGATTTAATAAAAAATAGATCACCGGAAGAATTATCTTTGGCTGCTCGAAGTTCTCTTATTCAGTCAGGAAAGAGAGATGCTGCAGACATTGTTAGAGAATTGAGTGAGGCTTCTCCCCAACGAGCGACTAATTTGAAAAGATCTCGTGCTCTTGTTGAGAAGAAGGAGGGTATACCGTACACGAAAGAAGTTGCTCTAGTATTATTTTATAGATAGCAAAGCGACGGTACATCAATACAAATTTTTGTACACGGAATCAAAACAGAGAAATTTTAACATGTTTCCACCATATTCCGCAGTTCTCGAAGCAAAGCAGGATTGCTATCCCCCAAGTGAGCATGTCTGTGTAGGTGACACATTTGCTGAAGTGCGATTACAAGCACTCCTAAAGACAACAACTGAGCGTCTTTTTAAGGCACAAAAAGAAGTGGCCGAGCAGGCGATGGCTATGAGAGCATTTGAGTCGTGCACACTACTTTGCAAATGGGGTTGTGATGGCAGTTCGGGACACAGCACTTACAAACAGAAGTTTTCAGATTCTGCATCTGATGTTGGAAATCTTTTTGTTGTTTCTGTTGTCCCTCTACGACTAGAAGTCAATGAAAGTGAACGCCGATTATTGTGGCAAAATCCCAGAACATCGTCTACACGGTATTGTCGCCCTCTTAAAGTGCGATATGTGAAAGAGTCTGCACAGGTTGTAAAAGAAGAGTATGATAAAGTGGAGAAGCAAATCAAAAAGCTGGTACCTGCAATTATTAATATAGCAGGTAACGAAATTTCAGTAACCTTCAGTCTGCAAATGACGATGGTTGATGGAAAAATATGCAACATTTTAACTGAAAACAAATCTACTCAGTGTTGCTATGTGTGTGGAAAATCTGGAAAAAATTTAAATGACGATGTTGAGAAAAGCGATGTTGATCTTTCCACATTTTCTTTCGGATTGTCAACATTGCACGCCTGGATAAGATCCTTTGAAATGTTTCTACATGTTTCATACAAACTTCATTGCAAAAAGTGGAAAGTACGAGGAAATGACGAAAAGAAACTTTTGGAAGAAAGAAAACGAGCTATACAGCTGCGCTTCAGAAAGGAGATGGGTCTGTTAATAGATAGACCAAAACCTGGGAGCGGAAACACCAATGATGGTAACACTGCAAGAACCTTTTTCAGAAATGCTGCAAAGAGTGCTTCGTTGACTGGATTAAATAAAGAACTAATTGAACATTTTAAGGTTATATTAGAAGCACTTGCTAGTGGCTTTCAAGTGAACTTTGAAGCATTCGAACAATATGCCAAAGAAACTAAAGATACGTTCGTTCGTTTGTATCCATGGTTTAATCTGTCTCCCACGGTACATACACTTCTTGTACATGGGGCAGATATAATGAAATCTTGCGATCTCCCAATAGGACAGATGTCGGAAGAGGCACAAGAAGCTCGGGTCAAAGACATTAGACGCTTTAGAGAATCGCACACCCGCAAGACATCAAGAACGGCTTCAAATCAAGATTTGCTGAACATGTTGCTTGTATCATCGGATCCCGTTATTTCTAGCATCCGGAAACTTCCAAAGAAGAAAGGTCGTCTTTCTCAAGATGTTTTACGCCTCCTTTGCGACTACAATGTATCTGCATAACATGTTTCAGAGGCGAAGTATGAGGGCTCTTCGTGGACAATATTGCCATTGATTTTATGTAAGTAAATTTCTGCAATTTCTACTAGGAAAGATATCTTAATAATTAATAGGAATTAATAATTTTGCCTCTTTAATACTTTCAGATAGCGAATCGTCACAAATTGATGATAAATATTAGCCGCATTGTTTAGAACTGAATAAATTAAGAGGTATTAAATTGATACATTCATTAACTCAAAATTATATATAGCAATACCCATTAAAGTATTTCAAGTATATACACGAAACACTGACAGTATAATAAGAGTTCTTAATATATGCTCTGTGTAAAGTTTCAATGAGTTTGGGCGAGTAGTTTTCGAGAAATTGATTTTTGTCGTCCTAGATGCGTAAAAAAGAACACTGCTGCAGCGGCCAGCGCGTGGCCCACGACCACGGCAACAGCTCCGGGCGCATTCGACCCCACCACTTCAGGCAGCATCCACCTCACCCTTTACATAAATACTCAAAAGGGTTTGTAAGTGATGTTGTTGGTTTCCACTGCCAGAGTCGTACATCGTTTGTTGATGTTTCATGTCCTCTAACTTCCGAGATTTTCATACTTTCCCATTGCTTTCCAGGGGCATGACCTGTATTGTTGGGCATTTTTAAATGTGGCGTACGCCATACAGAGCCCAGCAAATTACGCCCCTTCAGGAATGTCAAATTCACGTCATCCACTACATTTATATGTAGTGAATCTTTGGTTCAGTGATGTTAGATTTGGTGTTACGTGGGTAATACGGGTGTCATCCTCATCTCACATCAACATTAGCATTTCTGTTTTTACAGGATCGTCTAGGCTGTTCATCTTCCGTCATTGGGACTTCGATTCCCGTTCGATGCAAGTGGCATTTGCGGTGGACCAGGCGGTTTCCAGAACTTTTCCAGTGGGTAGATCTTGATCACTTCTTTCATATCGCCGTAGCTCCATCATCATTCACCCATCATCCCCGTCCACATCTTTCATCAAAAGTAGAAAAAAACTAGAGGTGTTACAGAATGGCACAGACTTTCACTTAGTATTGTTTTCTAATTTCCTTGGAATGGTCTGGCTTTAAGGTTTTGCTCCATTCTCTGGCCAGCTGCCATCTATCGTCGCCCAAAGTACATTTTTGGACATTTTCTCAACTTTTTGCTTTCCTAGTAGTACAAACGAAATATTACTTCAAGAATATTAAAGAAGAGTAAAAACTCGTCCTAAATAGAAATAATTATTAAAAAGTTGAAGTTTTTTTAAAAAAATGGTGATTAAGCAGTACTGTAAATGCGAAATTTAAAGCTCTTTTTTACAGGAATCTATTGAGTTTTCGAAAATCTTCATTTGAAGCGCTTTTACTCACAAATGTAAAAATGCATACACATCTATGGAAATATCCATATTAACGGCGTGAGAAGCATTTCAAGAAAATTACATTTGTGTAATTTTTGAAAAAAAAAAACAAAAAAAAACGAACACACCAAAATGAACTTTACGTCATAATAAACCAAAAAGAACGTCATAAGAAAGAAAGAAAGAAAAAGAGAAAGAAAGAATGAATTAATGAATGAATGATGAAGGAAGGAAGGAAGGAATGAAGGAATGAATGAAGCAATGAATGAATGAAGCAATGAATGAAGGAATGAATGAAGGTACGAATGAAGGAACGAATGAAGGAACGAATGAAGAAACGAATGAAGGAACGAATGAAGGAACGAACGAAAGAACGAATGAACGAATGATAACGCCATTTAAATGGGAAGGGCTAAAGTGGAGGAACGACCGCGTGGCCAAGACGGGAAGGCAGAGACCAGTGGAACCGATAGCCCTGGCGGCGCAGGGGGGCGACGGGCGGGCGTCGTGTGCAGAGCAGTTGAGACAGCGTCTTCCTCCCTCTCGGCGCTCTTCCGCCGCCACTCGCGCTTTTTGCGCGCGCTCTTGCCCGCTTCCTGCGTTTTTCCCCGCCGCTCCCTCGTTATTTTCTTGCTCCGTGGACCTCTCTTCCTGGCCTCCCGCGCACTCGCCCAACATCCACCAGTTCATTTGTATTCCTGCTCGAAGGTTTCCATCCTCCCCGCCCTCGGATGCCGCTTCTTCGGGTATACGTCCTCGCTACGAAAACAACCGGCGTCACTTTATTTTCTTAGACCACTAGATTTATTAAAATTGTCTTGGACACTTGTTAACACACAATAAATTGTACGAATATTGAAAGGGAAATTGCGGTGTGTGTGTGTGTGTGGGGGGGGGTAAAGGAAAGAACCGATTAAGTAACCTCGATGATTTCGTCAATCACATTGCAATATTTGTTATAAAGAAATGAAGACAACAGCGAATTATAAAAAAAATTGTTGTAGCGAGGAGCCTTCAGAAATTACTGATTTATAAATACTGCCAGAGATTCCACCATTCATTAACGCTAATTGTATTTTAAGTGCTGAATTTCTATGTTATCTTCGCACCAAATATTAATAAATATGTATTGCACTACAAGGCAAAACACGTATTTTTTTTCAATATTTGTTTTCACTTCATTCACGGCTTCATTATTTATCATGTTAAGTACCATCAATATGTCATCTTGTATCCTCGATCATATCACATTTACGGGCTGGGGCCAGTGGCCTGGTCGGTGATCCGACCCCTCGTGCCCACCCGCGGGTCGTTGCTAAGACGGTTTGCTTCCGGCGATCGGAGCGGCAGTGGCGCCCCTCGCGGAAATAAACAGCGCTTGGTCGCGGGAATTCGCCGGCCATCGACGACCTCTTCCGGCGACGCGACGGAGGGCGGAGGGCGGCGCCCTTCTTCCGGGCGAAGCGGCGGCGGAGGGTGGCGCCGGACGCGGAAAAAACCGCGCGCGCCTTCCGCCGCCGCCGCCGCCGCCGCCGCCACTGCATCCACCGCGAAGCCGCTGACCCGCCGCGCCACCTCCACAGCCGCCCTCGCTACTACCGCACCACACCGCCATCCTCACCGTTTCCCCCTCCCAGTCTTGCTGCCACCGGACCACCGGCAGCGGCGGAATTTGCTGGCATCTGTATGACGTACGCCACATTTAAAAGTACCCAAGAATACAGGCCATGCCGCTGGAAAGCAATTGGAAAGTATGAAAATCTCGGAAGTTAGAGGACATTAAAGTCAAATCTGCTGCTAGCCATCCTAACCACCCGCCTCCGTCCGCACCGTGCCATTCCTAGTAATGGCAATTTTTTTCAAAACATTGATACATCGATGTTTCGATACATCGCTAACGAATTTTCGATGTCGATGAGATGAAAACATCAACGAAAAACATCATGTTTAACACAAGGACGTTTTACTTATAGATTAATACACATGCTATTTTCCTATCCATTTTTAATTACAGTACTAAAAGGGATGTATTTAATTGTTTTTTTACTGGCATTTTAGAAGTATGTTAATAAAAATTGTTATGGAATTCAAGAAAAAAATTAACAATAAAGAACATCATGTTTTCCTACTTTACCCTTTAGCCACTTCCATTCGTACACCATCGAAGTGAAACCTACTAAAATTCCTTCAGATTGTACAGGCGAAATGTGCAGCGCGATAAAGAGGATGACGCAAAACAACGATATTGATGTGGATTGCTGATACTCTACAACGTGTCTAAACCACTTTATTTAAAAATATTAAAAAATTAAGAAAACATAGATGTTTTTGCAACAAAATATTGATGTGAAGAGAACATCGAAAGCAATATATCGATGTTAATACATGGATGTTTCTAATGGAAAACATCGATGCTTTTAAAAAATCAATGTTTTTTGCCATTCCCAGCGATTCCACCCGCGTAAACCCCCTCATCCTAATCAGACCCCAATCCATCCCACCGCACACCTCTCCGCCGACCTGACGCTGCTACGTTCTCACCGCTCCGCCACTGCCCCACTGCCCCCCCCCCCGATGGTCCTCGCCACGCCCGTCCCACCGTCTCCGTCACCGGTCCAACGCCACCAGCACCGTCTCACCGCCGCCACCGTTGCCATCCCATCCACCCTCGTCCGTCTCGCCAACACGTCCTCACCGCCGCTCCTCTCTGTGCAGCCACGTAGTGCAGCCACCCTCGCCTAGTGCAGCCACCGTCGCACACACCGCCACCCCTTCGCCTTTCCCACCACCGCCGGACCAACGGTCAAATCTGCTGCTGCGCATCCTAACCACCCGCCTCCACCCCCTCATCCTAATGAGACCCCTCACCGTCCCACCGCACACCTCTCCGCCAACCTGACGCTCTTGCGTTCCCCACCGCTCCGCCACTGCCCCACTGCCACCCCAACGGTCCCCGCCACTCCCGTCCCACGCCCAAGCACCGCCCCATCGCCGCCGCCGTTGCCTTCGTCCAGCCTCCGCCCTGCCCCCGCCGCTCCGCCGCCGAGGAAATTAGAGGGCTTCCGGCGTTGGCGGAAGCGAAGCCCCCGCGATTACGGCGGCGATTAATAGCGGCCGCACGGAACGGGGGTCGAGGCAGTGGGAGAGGAAGCGCGTAGCGGGTGGTAGGGTTGGGAGGAGGTTGACGGTTGCGGAGGAAGGAGGCAGGCGCTCTACACGGCTGGTCAGCAGGAGTGCGGGGATGTATTGATGGATCCTCCTTTCCACTTCAATTCAGTGCAGACATTTATGCACAATACATATATGTTTTTAAATTTAAATTAAAATATGATTACCCATTATATTTTTTAATTTTAAAAAATTGTAATTATTTTATGGTACCTTCTTAACGAATATATTAATTATTTCAAGTCCAATCTAACTAATGAAGAACATGATTTATACTTGGTCGTTTTTTGATATGTGGGGGCTGCAAAAGTATCTATACATTCTCAATGGCCCTGGTCATTAGCAATAAAAATTATATATATATATATATATATATATATATATATATATATATATATATATATATATATATATATATGGAATTAGGATAGTGGATTAATTACTTCATAAATATCTAAATAAAAATAATCTTGAATAAATTAATAGCGAAAAGTGTCGTTAAAATTTACTTTTGTAAATTTAAATAAAATATTTAAAATGAATACTATACAATTTTGACTTTAATTAATTAATATATAAATAAATGTGGAAGGAGATATGCAAACAATAGGGGTAGAAAGTTTACGGACAGTTGGCCAAGAAGGAAGAGATAGCTGAATGGTTGAGTTAGCAGGAGGGCAGTAGTGGTTTGGGAGGTTTAAAGTAGGAATAATGAGTATTAAAAGAGTTAGCGAGTACCTGAAGAACTAAGAAGTAGGGCAGTGGATATGTTAGAAGAAGGTAAGTTGGCGGGGAATTGAATGGAAGGTTGGACGAAAAAACTTGTATGGGTGAATGTGGTAGCAGGAGGTGGGCGGACGCCTGAGTTATCTGAGGCTTCGCAAAGAAGATTTGCGAGTCATTGTCGTGGAAGGAGGTGATTGAATGATTGCATAAGGGTATAGGTTAGCGGGTGATTGAGATGGAAGGAGGTTAGTGGGTGATTGAGGTGGTAGTATGGAAGGAGGTAGTACGTCGATGAGGCAAATTACTTCCATTACATCGGCAGTAATTTAAGAGAAACTGGTACAGTTGTGATTGAACTATCACTATACTATTGTCATAATTTAATCTCATTATTTGGTTTTCATTTACTTTAAAAAAAATTAAAGTGGTAATTTCTTCTTAAATATTCAAATAGTTGCGATACTGCCATACACGTTATCAAAATTTAATATGAACAGATATTTTGGATGCTTTAAATAAAAGTGTGTGTACTAAAGAAAATTCTTGTGTGGACTTAATTCTTATTTTTTTAACTTCTTATGAGTAAATTTAGTAATTAATATAATACAACTATTTGCCGGGAGTGGATTTACTTATTCTGCCGAGTTATCATAGTATTGCAGTTGGTTGGTATTCCTACCTCCGTGCGGCAGAGGCAAGAGAGAGACAGGCAGTCGTACACGAGTAAAACAATTTATAGGCAACATTTGACCTTAAATGAAACGGTGTCAGGGCCACAGAGATGATGGTCAGATAGTGATGGAATATTGAAGAGTGTGACAGTAATTGTGGTGGCGATATCGACCGTTGTATCAGGAACGAAAATAAATGTCGTAAGCTGAATAGCTCATTTTGATGGCTATTTAATATTAGAGTATCATATAAGGTAACGACTGTATATAAATTATCGATTGCAGCATGTGCATTTTGCGCAAAACTTCAAGAATACATGAGAATGTCCTGCTAAACGTAAGGTAATAAAATGTTTAGAATTCAATTACTGGTGTGAATTCTTGCAAACAAAAATTAATAATTTGCAAACTGACACGTGTAACGTATTGTAGGACTACAGTTAGCAACCGCCACAAAGGGCGGCGGCAGAGGATTAGACGCCAGGGGCCAGGCAGGATGTGACACGCCGAGGTATTCTGGGAAATCCTAAGAGCTAGGGAAAGGGATGCCCAAAGTACGGGACAGCGCATTTTTGCCGCGTGCCGCGTGTCAAATTCTTGGAATCCAGGGAAATGGATGTCCAAAAATGCCTGGCAAAGCGGTCAGTGTGGGCCGTGTGCAAAACCCAGTGACGTTTCAGGTCACGTGGGTGGGGGCTATATAAGAGCGGACGCAGAGCGCGGGGGTGGGGTTTTGTTGAGCTGAGAGGGAACCCTCGTGCGAACGCACAAAAACTTGCGCCCAGGGCGGTGCGGAGCCGAGCTAGGCTCGTGCGGCAAACCATGTGTTGGGACGCCGTTGTGGACTATATCCACGGGTGACAAGAGGTCGCCGGAGCTGTCTGCTGTGTGCGGGAGGCTCGCTGAGGAGTGGCGCGGGCCACGAGTCAGTTATTCATTTTTAAGGATCGCTCCTGCGATCAGGAAAGTAAAGATCTACCAGAGCTGTAACTTAAAGTAGTACTGTACATATTGTGAATAAACCTGTACATATTTATCATTGAAGCTCGTGTCTGTGATTATTGTGTATTCCCACGACGTCACACACGTTATTTACATACTGATGTAGACTTATTTTGCAAATAAACAATAAAGCATACATGTGACGTACGGAGAGAAATATGTAGTATAATTGTAATATTCTTGAAATAAATAAAACCCTAATGATGCAACTGTTCCCTCAAATACTGACACCCTTATACCTACAATGTTCTATAATGTCAAACAAATACTAACATGAAATATTAACATTTCTAAAAGTGAGAATGAGTATTTCATCGCAAATTGATATTTATTAGATGTGAAATTGATTTCAGTTCTTTAAGTCATCTATGTGTACGAGTTTCGTTTTTATAACTGATCTTAATGAGAAAGAAACCTTTATGTAGCCGAGCTAAAACAAATAAAATAAAAATACTTAAAACTAAATTAAGATATTACGCCTTTTGCTAAGCCAAAAACAGCCCTTTCGAATCGACGAACACGAAAGTGAAGTGAGTGGCCCAACGAGGCGTCTGATAAGAAGCGGAGCAATCGAAGGCGGTCGCCTTGGCTCGCATGGAACAGCTCGCTAGCGTCGTTACGAGCGGTGAAATCCCACTACGAGACCCCACAAATCCACCCTCCCCTGGCCCCGCGCCGTGTACAAATGGTAATGAGCCCTGGAGACACTTAACAAGGACGCAGCGCGCGCCGCCGTCGCCGCCGCCGTCGCCGCCGCCGCCGCCGCCGCCGCCGCTGCCGCCGCCGCCGCCGCCGCCGCCGCCGCCGCCGCCGCCGCCGCCGCCGCCGAGCGGCTCCAAAAAGACCACTGGCGCCACCTGGAGAGCGGGCGAGCCTCCGCCCCCATCGCCGAGACCCCGCCCCTTCTCCGTCCAGTCTCCGCCCATCCCGCCGCAGTTATAACATTGGAGCTGCACGCCCACCTCAAGGCTTTACTATACAACCTTGTTCGTTGCTGGTACATAACGTACGTGTTCGTAGCTGACGCGTTGGGAAGTCGCTACAAAATCTATCGCTGTTTAATTCCCTTTGTTGAACCAGACAATAATATTAACAAAGCAATACTTGTACAATGCATCGTGTGTTTTGATCTGTTGTTTCGAAGGAGCTAACAGATAAGGTTACTTTGAGATGATTATTTCTCTTCCATTTTTTGAAACATGAAACTCTCTTGGCCTACATTTACAGGCCTCGCGCAGGTAATCCACTTTCTTTGAATGCACCTTACACCAAAAACGTGATACCTGAATAAATGTACTTTTTTCCTTTTTTTCTAGGGCTTTTATCCAGACAACAGCCTGTTACCCTTTACGTCTCGAGGGGACGCATATTCGACCATACACCAGACTAACACACTTACGGGCTCCTCTGATCTGGGGTCAGCAGAACGCGAGGCCCTCCGCGACAACACATACAAAGTCAAGGGACAAATAACCATGCCCAAGGCGGGAGTCGAACCCGCGACCCTTCGGACTGAAGCGCTGAGTCGGTACTCGCTCTTAGCCACCTCGACCATCCAGGTCGGCAAATGTACTTTTTAGTTAGCAAAAATATGTATTATATTTACCTCTAAGTTCCTGGAAATGTTCTGCAAATTGCTTTGGAAACGGCATTTCGATCAATGTCACCGCGCCGGCACTGCAGCGAAGTGGGAGTGGAAGTTAAGAGAAGAGCGCGACGCAAGGACGCATCGGCTCTAAATGTCTGCGCTTCGGATGACGTCGCAATTTGCTTGTCACTGCCAGACACTCAGGAAATAACACACTACTTATGTAAGAATATTACACCATTGCATGAAATCTGAAAGTCGTCCCGGTGACCGAGATTGCTAAGGCAGTAGTGTCGTAGTGATCTCGGACCAAAGGGTCGCGGGTTTGAGTTCCACCTCGGGCATGGTTGTATTTGTGTTGGTCTTTTCACCCCTTATCCTCACCATTTCGTTTCATCTTCATAGTTACCATACCGTTAACTCCAATAGTGGTCGCTAATAACATAGATGTTGATGCGACCTTAAATAACAAAAAAAATCTGAAAGTACCATCCGCAGTGGCGTAGGCTACTTGCGAGGCTTGTCTTTGCCGAGACTGTCTTGAGGTGACAGCAAATGTAGCGACTAAAACGAAAAAAGCCAGAGATTGTTCTAATCATCTGTCCTGCTCATGAGTGAACTGCCCACATCCGTTGAGTTTGCGAACACGTCAACTGGGAGAGGGATTTTCAACACAAAATACCTTTGTGTACAAGAACATTTAAGGAAGTAGTTCTTGAAGGAGATAGACTTGAACCCTTGATCAAAAACTTATTACAACAGTCATTCACAAATTTGCCCCTACAAACTGGACGATTTGACTCTATACATTTAGGAATGAAGGATATTCAGGAGTATTTACACATACCCATAAAGAATTTCAGATCGAACCGATAACCAAGCACATTATTTTTTTAACCACACACTTCTTCCAAAATATACAAAATATACCCAAACTAACCCTGCTACGACTCTGCTAAAACCAACTCACAGAACCAGCATTAAGAATAAATTTATTTTCCATACTTTCCTCAATAAATTCTCAGATCTCGATCCAAAGTAGAGATATTGTACAAAGATACCTCTTCCACCCTAGTAGTAATATAAGTTGTATTTTAAGATTATTTGTAAGATTATTGAAAGTTAATTGTAAGTAGATATAAGCAACTATAACAAATGTAGAGTGTATTAACACTGATCTTTGTATTTGTCTATCCAAAAAAAATAAATAAACAAACAAATAAACAAATAAATAAATAAAATGTACACATATTTATCTTATAAACTTATGAATGTCAATACAACGGTAACATGTCAGCTTTCAAACGTCGCGAATTATTTTATTTTATTATTTTAGAATATATTTTTATGAATTTCAATTATGTAGAATCTAAACTTATGACCATAATAAGATCATTGCTTGGAGGACTAGAATTGTCTAGCGTCCCTGGAATCCTTTTACTTCACCTGCCTTTCAAAGTTCGACAATATCCAGTTCATTGAAGTCTGGCAGAGGCCTCGCGAAAGGCTCCGATGCGGTGGAGAGGGTTCCCAACACTAATCAAAATGATGCATAATAACACGATAGTGAGAGTGCAAGTCTAGCTTAGCACGTAGGTGCTTGTATGCAACTTCCCATCGTGTGATTCTCAGCCTGTTTTTTACACAACTAGAGGTCAGTGTCTTGACTTGTCAGCGGTGACAGTTTGGCTCGTAATTGTTTCGATATATTTAGCGTGCGTCACGTCCCGCGAGATAACACCGTTTCTATGGTTGGAATGCTAAAATGGCAGCGCCAGCTCTGTCGATTGTAGGCTCATTTAGATTTGTTGCATGGAAGGAGCGCGCTTTCTTACAAAACAAGCAATAATCATAATAAATAATAATCGCATACCAAGCTAATTTTAAAATAATGATTTCATTTTATATTTATTGAATTGGATCAATTTTACTTTTGCAGTCAAATCAAAGATTTCTAAAACTATTTCAATATTGTCTTAAAGGAACCCAGAGTTTGAAAAATAAAAAAATTTAAAAAATTGAAAAATTTACGTGGTTTGGGTCATTTAAATATAGTGCACTACGATATTGCGACGACCTTCCCTTCACCTCCGTCACTTCAGAAAGATAGACTCGGACACAGCAAATGTAGGGATCATACAAAAATGCCATGCTTCGCCACTGGTGGTAATGTTATTGCCGGTGAGTTCCCGAATAAAATTCAGAAGGAACTCATGAGCTAGTCAATAATAAACTTATGGAAGTAGTTTCGAAGTTAGCACCGTTGTTTTTACCGGATATATTAGATAATCAAAAAATCTGGTATGGAGTGTTTAAAAAGAGAAACAGGAACAGACTTTTAACAATGTTTAATAACAAATTACAGTGCTATAGTTTGCTTTTTGTTGTTTTTTGTCAATTTCTTGAGTGTTGCATGAATCTTAAACCTTGCACAGAACCGTATCTGGATCTGTTGTGGAGACGCGTCTCGCAAAACCCCCAACCTTTCTCGCTCCCGCCCCTCTGCCGAGACAACAGCACGTGTCGGCGCCTCCCCCGCCACTGGCGCTGCCTGGCGGGGGAGCTGACAAGCTGCTTGCCGGCGGAGGTGCCGTTGCACGATGGCTTCAAAGAAGCAAAAACCGGACAAAATTATCGCATTAAACTGTCCAAGTTACAACACTCAAGCAAAATTGGTAAAGAAAGTGACCAGTACTTTATGGTCTATACATTTCGTACAGCTGTTTCACATTTTGGCCATTATTGTAAAGTAAGAAAGAAAGAAAGAAAGCTCGCAAATACGAGATTTTTTTAAGAACATAGATGGTTATAATTTTATTCCACATATCTGACTGATTAAATGAATTATTACTACTGAAATATCAATAATTATTAATGATAACAAAATGGTATTTTTCTCTAGTTACTTCACAACTCGTTCTAATTACATTTCATGCAAAAAACATTTAACACTTCCATACTAGTATTTTTCTCAGCTAAGTCTGCTAGGAGGAATTTTAAATCAATGTTTTCTGCATAAGTGTGTGTATATATATATATATATATATATATATACACACACTTATATATTACTTATTGTTATTATTATAAGTACGCTCAATAATACACAATTAAAAATAAAGGATTACGCGCAGAACTTAGCATGTTATTTAAGGTACTGTTCTGTCATTTTCCTGGAAATGATGCGAGGAATCCAATAAAACGACCGATCAGAGCATCAGCCTCCTGAAATGTTATCCAATCAGTCGCCTTTCACTCAGCAATTCAGATGGTGGTCACCGTCAGGACCTAAAACTTGGGCCACCTTATCTACAACGTATGGAATAGATCTCTACGGTCTCCAGGAGACTGCATTTGATGTTTTATTGCAGTCTTGGACGACCTATTATTTTTATGGCTGACCTGGACTTCTATCTTGGGGTTTCAACTCAAAAATTCGTTACGAAGTATTTGAAACTTACATTCTCTTTACATTCGTTAGCATGTATGAATCCAGTATTTGACATACTATATTGCTAATTTGCCGTTCTAACCTGATATCTTCATTTTTTTATGGAACTACTTAATGTAGAACCTGTTAGTGGCCTCAGCAACCTGATTTCCCATACTTCCATGTCTTTGCGTCATAAAGGAACACTGAAACAGCCCTTGTCTTATAGAACTATTTATTTATTTATCGCACAATGCATGTTGTTGCTATTCTTATCACAACACACCTAACATAAAGTGAAGGGAAAAAATCACATTAAAGGTCCAAAAATATTTTCTACAATAATTAAAATTTAAATATAATTTTTAAAGAAGTTTATTGACTTTAGAGTGATCTCTACCAAATCACTAAATGGCCCTTACAACGCCGTCTGATATCGCATTTTCGCCTAGTTTCCACAGTCCTCTAAAATTTTATCATTTTTCTTTCTTTCTTCGACAGGGGTTCCTTCATTGTAGTACCTCCAAATGTATCGTAATTTTTTGCGGTGATCATTTTATTTTTGGTTGCTCAACTAAAAGGTTTTTGTTTCTACGACTTGTTCTCGACTCCCCTCAACAAGTAGCGGCTCGTGCTTAGGTTGCACGGTCGCACAAACCCCAGAAAATGAAAAAGATATCATAGTAATATACATTTTCCTTTTAAGACATTCAGTATTCAAGATATTGCAGAAATGTCGATATATATGAATTCATTTTGAAACCAAAGAGCGTCCAACGGCCTTTCGATTGGGCAACCAGACTACTAACGCTGTCTAGCGCTGCGCGGCGACGAATGGAGTCTCAGGGGAATACCCACATTCTGTCTGACTTACTGACTCACTGCAACGTAATTTTATGATTTTCACTTCTTATTGAAAGTACACAAGTTCAGTCCATTATTGACAATATTCAAGGCATTGTTTATGATACTTGTAGAATTTGGTTTCGTTTGATATTAGGTCTGTTGATTCAAAAAGTACATTTGATGAGTTTTGTGTAAAGGTGGCCGTTCGGAATGGAAGCCAGTATGGCTGGAGCAGGCCAGCGGTTTACGACCGTTCTTGTGAATACGAATGTGTGTCGAAGATCTTTCATTATTACCGAATATACCAGGGTAATGGAGTTTTCAAAAAAAAATTGTGTGTCTGTGTAAAACGTGACGAAGCAACAGTATTTGTTGCGATGTGCTGGAGTCGCATTTAAGTGCCCAGTGGAAATCAAAGCCAAAACCTCATGCACGGGAGGTGTACATGCCTTACGCGAACCCAACGCATAAAATTATGTAAGTAGTGGTTCAACACAGACTTTTATTTAACTTAGTTTTAATTGATTTGAATTGCTTACATTTTTATAATATATTCGTATTTTGAATTTTGGAAATTATATATCCATCATTTGATGGAGGTGCAACATCCCGTCTGTTGGGGCACCATCCGCAACTGCCTCTAAACCACATGAGTGCCCCGCCCAATGAATGCCTCCCCCCTCGGAGGTCACCGCGGAGAACTTACTACGCAGTGCACACCGCTGGGCACCTACCGCCTAGAGATAATTCATTCAACTACAGTACGGACAGCGTGTAGGCAATTTTGTCGGTTCGATTGATTGATTGATTTTTTCGTGTTTCCGGGCGCGTCAACTGCTTTGGTCATTAGTCCCGTTAGTGTAGTGCATGTTTTTTCGCGGGAGATGGCGGTGATCTTCCCCGCTGGATGGCGAGATCCGGCGTCGATCTACCGTCGGCTAGTGGGGTTTCCCTCTAACCAGAACTCTCCCACCAGCGGGGCACCGCTCCAGTCGGGACAAGCTCCAAGTTTCCGACCGGTCTCCCGAAATATGTGGTAGTGTAGTGCATGTTAGTGTAAGTGTGTGTGTGTGTAAGGGGAGAGGATAGAACAAGAAAGAGGAACGAATAATCGCGGGCGGTCCGTGACCCGTTTGGTAGGGTACTTCTCCGGCATTCGCCTGGGGTTGATCGGAGAAACCACGGAAAACTACCGATCAAAGCAGCCGGCCGCTAGAATTCTCCTCCAGACAGTGACTGAATTCGACCTAGCTGAAAAGCTAGTGTAGAAAATCCTGCTGCCGTCAGGAGTCGAATTTCGGTTCGACGCCCAGATGCCACGCATGACCACGCAACACACATGGCAGCATTTACACGACAGATGGATGAAAAACCTAAAAATTAACACTCTGAAAGGCGACATGTTTTGATGTCATGTTCACGGTCTATGCCATATCCGAAGATTATTGCCACCCAAACCCACACACGTTGGAAATTGAGACTGCTGACAGTTACCTCCACACTTCTAGAGCAACTATGAGTCTAATGTCTTATGAGTCAGATGAGTCGTAGCTGTCACAAAATTAACAAATCCTTGCAACCTGATTGCTTTTGAACAGGTTACATGAGGTACACAGAACCTGGCAAGAAAACTGTCAGAGACGCTTCTACGCTGCTGTAGACGCGTCCTCAACTCCCTCTAATCAAGTAGCGAGGAAGCCCATAGGCCCATCTGTCCATTGCATGAAGTGGAGGAAATTCGTAGAACATCTCAGCACATCCAACGACCAATTAAAGAGTAATGTAATAATACCCTCTCGGATGAAACTTTCTTCTTTTTTATTGTATAATTTTCTTTGTATTATTTACGGGAAACGGTAAAGAATTAAAGTGATTAAGAATGACAAGCATGTAGCTATGAACTAGCTACCACGTCACGATCGGATGACGAACACCTGCATTCTACGTGCGCCAATCAAACCCATGCCGACCACGTAGCCTACTGACTTTACGGACTACTTTACACACAGGAGGAATTGTAAGAAAATAATGCAGAAATGTAAAATAAGAAAATGAAATATATTTTCCGTGAATTCTCAACTACTAATTTTCTTGCAAATATCAAGATGAAATTACCTAGATTTATGTCAACTAACGTAACGTCCAATCCCAAACATCTCTTAAGTACGATATCTCTTTTCCTCCATCCCTGCCGCTGTCGATGCTGAAAACCCCCTCTCTTCCTGAGGCGACTACGTAAGGTATCCGATAGGCTTACCTCAGTTCTATAAAACCGAGTAAGGGGAAGGATGATGTATTATATAATAGGCAGCTGGGTCTGCCAAAAGACTACGAACACATGACGAAAACTCCCAAGCAAAAGCAAGATGCGGGATTGGAACCCACGCCGTCCGTATATCTGCCACTGCCTCCGCCTGCTGCATTCGACGGCAATTTGTTTTCATTGCAAGACGATTTTTTGTGCGTCTTTTTTCCGTCGGCCCGGCCCACAGTGCGGCGGAGGCGGCGGTGGTGGCGCGCGCGGGTCCAGGTGCGGGGGGCGGGGCCGGGGGCGGAGCCGGGGCCCGGAGAGGCCGCGAGCGCCGCCTCCAAATTGCCGCAATCTTCGTCCCTCGGCGGTGGGTGGCAGCGCGGGGCGGAGAGGGCTTATCGCGCCCATTTGCGTCGGGGGCGCGGCTTCGATGCCCACCGTGCGCCCCGCCCCCCGCCGCTCCCTCCCCCCTCCAGAATGAAAATGGCGGCGGACTTTTATTTGGGAGGCTTTTATCTTAATGACGCGCCCGGCGGCCTTGGGCGGCGCCTGGCGACTCGGCCGCCGCCTCTGCTGCCTCCTTCTCCTCCGCCTCTGCCCCTGCCTCTGCCACTGCCTCCGCTTCCACCACCGCCACGGTCGCTGCCATTGTCACAGCCTCCGTCTCCGCCACTGCCTCCACCACCGCCTCTGCCTCTACCCCTGCCTCTGCCCCTGTCTCTGCCACTGCCTCCGCTTCCGCCACGGCCTCCGCCACCGCCACCGTCGCTGCCATCGCCACCGCCTCCGTCTCCGCCACTGCCTCTGCCTCTGCCACAGCCTCCGCCACCACCACTGCCACTGCCTCCAACATCACAGCCCCTTGCAACACCACCACCGTCACCGCCACCACCGCCGCCGCCTCCGCGACGCGCGCTCTCAGCGGCAAAAGGCAGCCTCCTCACGCAGCGCAAGGCTTCCCTTCTGCTGCCTTGCGCGACTCCTCACTCGCTCTTTTCACCAGCACTTAATAGTCACGCTAGAAGGGCGTCCCGGCGCCTAGTGGTCAGACCGCTCACTTCCACCGGCGGCGCCTGGGCACATTCCCGGCCGAAGCCTGTGGAATTCATGGTGTACAAGAGGGTTTGATTGATTGATTTTTTCGTGTTTCCGGGCGCGTCAACTGCTTCGGTCATTAGTCCCGTCAGTGTAGTGCATGCTTTTTTCTCGGGAGATGGCGGTGATCTTCCCCCGTGGGCTGGCGAGATCCGGCGCCGACCTATCGTCGGCTAGTGCGGTTTCCCCCTAACCAGGACTCTCCCACCAGCGGGGCACCACCCCAGCCGGGACAAGCTGCAAACTCCCGACCGGTCTCCCGGAATATGCGATAGTGTGATGCATGCTAGTGAAAGTGTGGGTTTGTAAGGGGAGAGAATAGGACAAGGGAGAGGAAGAACAGATCGCGCGCGGTCCGTGGCCCGTTTGTTAGGGTACTGCTCCGGCATTCGCCTGGTGTTGATCGGAGAAACCACGGAAAACTACCGATCAGAGCAGCCGGCCGCTAGAATTCTCCTCCATACAGCGACTGAATTCGACCTACCTGGAAAGCTAGCGTGGAAAATCCTGCCACCGTCAGGACTCGAACCTAGGACCTCCCGGTCAAAGGCGCTGCAGTGACATTAGTTGATTCACTGAGCAACCGCTACCGGTGTGTTCAAGAGGGGTCGTGGATGTTTTCTCGGGGTGCTCCCGTTTCCCCTGACTATTATTCCCTCATTTCGGTTTCATCATACGTTCGTTAAGGTCGCTCACTTTGGATACCGATGCACATTCAAACATTGAACGCATGGATTTGAAAAACATTGTGACTGACGGTAATTAGTGGTACTGATGTACACGAAAAAAAGAATAGTAGAAGTAGACGCAACCATACTGCATAAACCAATCACAAAAAATATATTTCCCACTAGAGTTTTAGAATTGTTCGAGACGTCTTTGTAAAACATAAGTTCGAGTTATATCAATTAATTATTAAGAGTTGTTTTATTTACCTTTTCAATCTGAAAAGAATGAAGTATATATAGAGTATATATACTATATAAATTATATATAGAATATAGAATATATGACAGTTAAAAACTTGTAAGTCTGTGTTTTTCCAAAGTAGAAAGAAGATTTACAATTTTCTATAAAAGTGTCCTACAGAAAACTTACAAGGCTTTACAAATGAGCCACCGTTACTGTGATAAGCCAAGAACCTGGGAATTAATTTTTAATGATAAAATCAACATTTAGCGTTGAAATATGGCATCTTTCACAGTCAAAGGATACGCCTTGTTAGAACAACGCATCAACAAGGGTTAATATTCCATGCTTGACGCCAGATCGTATTACAAATGGACACGGCCCGAACACACGAGGTGCGGAAAACATGAAGAGGGTGTTGGATGTCGTGATCGTCAGGAAGCTCTCATAAATTCATTCTCCAGAAAAACTTAGTGACGTGAGCAGACGTAAGCGGTTGGTGAGGTGCGATCGAGTTGTCAACGTAGGATGAGTTTTATGTAGATGATAGTAAGCCGGGAATTATTTAGTTGGAAGTTTGAGAGCTTGGTCTAGTTTAAATTGTGATATTTAATGGTAATTGTGAATTTGATTAATATAATGGAGGAAGGTGAAATAAAGTACTCCATGTTTCCAGGAGAGATACACCTGGGTAGCTTCGTAGATGGAAGAATTTTCAAATAATTAGAAGAATATAGTCGCGAGTAGGTGTTTTATACGAAAGAGATAGGGAAATTCGCGACCGCGTGTTAGATTTGTGGGAATATTGAACCTAAATATAGAAATCGTTGAGGATATTTTGAAAGATTTTTATTTAGGAAAGGACACAAAAAGTGGTTCACCAAGAATTCCGAGGACTTCATTCTGCCAGTCTGCCGAGAAACCAACAATCAAGATTACGGACATAATTATGAACGTAAGCTTACGAACTATAATCAAACCCGTACGGTGTTTCAATGTTTAATGTGAAAATAAATTCACGTAAATTTGACAGAACTGCCATTTATAAATAATAAGAATAAATATTATTTTTTTATTATTGGAAAAGGCATAGTATTCATAGTAGTTGCCATCAATGTAATAATACATTCCAATCAATAGAACTTCCAGGAATCGAGGTTCCGTATGGAATCACACGTCCACATGCAACAGGTAAGGAGTGTATATTGTATGTCGAACCCATGCTTAAAATTGGCAGGAAATTTAATAAATTAATAATTCAATTTTAAAATAAGCAATGAAGAACTTTCATAAATTTATCACAAATAGCTAGCCTACCGCGGAGTTTGAAGAGACCTTTATACAATTGTCACATTACATATCGTATCTCTGTATGTTCCAGTGACATTTAAAAAAACTTTCTTTGATTAATCAATTCCAAGATGCGAAATGGTAGGAAATCTCAACTGCGCTACCACTAGTTTACTATCGCGACTATTTGTGTGACATGTTTTGTTACGAATAATAAAATAACTAAATGTTAATAAATAGCAAAAAGGCGGAAAGTGATTAAATAATCATTCTGTTTTCGAAAACAGAAAGTAACAATTCTTCGTTAAATCTTAATACATCAAAAGGAAAAACATTATTTCATTATTTAGCCTGGTGTCGCCAAAAAGACCAAACCAAACCAATTATAGATTTACGAAATATACAAGTTAGTAAAAAATGCAATATTTGGGGTTTTAATCAATATATTGCCAAATGTAGTTTGCAGGATATATTGATTAAATTGCCTATTTGCCGTGAATGTGATGATCACAAGACGAAAATTAGAAAATGTTTTTACAGAATTCGTACCGAATTAGAGTGTTTCGTGTGCTAAATAATAGAAATAGATGTTACTTATTTTTTTATCTCGTTACCGCGGCATTCGGCATTACCGGTCTTGCTACGGTCCTTGGTTAAATAAGGTATCAGGAACTTTCACGATTATAAAGAAGTATTTGTGACAGCATTGCCAGATATACGTAAACCCTCCTTTAAATACGAGAGATGTTGGATAATTCAGTTCTCGCGCTTAAAGGACTAGTTTTTAAAAGAGATTATTCATTTACGTGTCACAGATAGGTGACAACTATAAATTGTCATAAAACTAACGTGAGCAATAGATATACCCATTTCGATTGATTGATTTTCTCGTGTTTTCGGGCGCGTCAACCGCTTTCGTCATTAGTCCCGTACGTGTAGTGCATGTTTTTCCTCGGGAGATGACGGTGATCTTCCCCCGCTAGATGGCGAGATCCGGCGCCGACCTACCGTCGGCTAGTGGGGTTTCTCCCTAACCAGGACTCTCCCACCAGCGGGGCACCGCCCCAGCCGGGACAAGCTCTAAGCTCCCGACCAGTCTCCAGGAATATGTGGTGGTGTAGTGCATGTTAGTGTGTGTGTTTAAGGGGGGAGGATAGAACAAGGAAGAGGAAGGACAGATCGCGCGCTGTCCGTGACCCGTTTGGTAGGGTACTGCTCCGGCATTCGCCCGATTTTGATCGGAGAAACTACGGAAAACTACCAATCAGAGCAGCCGGCCGCTAGAATTCTCCTCCAGACAGCGATTGAATTCGACCTAGCAGAAAAGCTAGTACGAAAATCCTGCCACCGTCAGGACTCGAACCTAGGACCTCCCGGCCAGAGGCATTGCAGTGACATGAGTTCACGCTTTCGTTTGTATACCCATATCCATCGTACGTCTTTTCTCAGATCATTTTTAGGAGATCAGGCGTTCTTATTAATCTGAGATTTTCAAAGGGTTTCTAAAAGATTTCGTACGTATTTGGACATTTTCATTCTTTTTCAAAATAATGGTTAAATAAATTAATATTATCATTTTTCAGTAATTACCGTCAGCCACTAATTTTATATAGTATCCTCATAATACTTAAATGTTAATGACTGTTACCTCTGTGTCTATAATAATTACCGAGAGGAATATTGTATCTTCAGCAAACGTGAAGTGAGTGAATTCGATTATATTCGCAGAACTAATACGTTGAAGAGCTCAATACTACACAGCATTTCAAAGAGACTGAAACTAAGTGAAAACTGATTAATGAACGCACTCTTCATCGCAAAATGGAAGCATGCTCCATTGCTACATAGTTCAAACAAGCTACATAATTCGAAAGACTTTGTGCACAATGGTTTCCGACAAATGTGTCGTTCTGCTTAGGAAATTGGGCTTTTGTTACGACGTCCATGAAATTACATTGTTCGGTGAAGAACAAGTGACATGGCACGCATGACTATAGCAATGTGATTCATCATAATACCCTCCAACGCACTGCTTTCACATCACAAGATTTTATCACTCCATTTACACTAAACAAAGTCAAATACTCTCGCAAATATTCCAATTCAATCACGCAAAGTTGTTCATGTTTTCCTAGAATTTGTCACTGCTATTACCAGGTCTTAGTAAGAAAAAATGCTAAAGAGGTAACTTTTTCATCAAAAATGATATTCATACGTGATTTTGGGAGGTAGGAAGAGGAATAGGTTGGGCGTTTTTAAAAATTAAAGTTTAAAATCACAGTTTTATAGATATTTTTCAATTAAATGGGACCATATCGCCTCATCTCAAAATCGACGGGCATATTTCTAAAATAAAATGACAGTGAGAACACTTGTATTTTTAAAAAAATCACAGTTTAAATATTATTCACGCATTAATTAAAAATTAAAATATCAGGCATTAATTAATTTTTTTGATTACATAATTATTTTCGGAAACAAAAGATACGAAAATATAATTTTCACTCTGAAAGACCAGCGACCGATAAATAAACTTTTGAAGGTTCTCTCTAAGAGGCACAATAAAGCTTTGAAGTCACATCGTCAGTGGCGAAAGTCATGTCGCCGGATGAATGCCCACGATAATTCCGTCTCCAAACAGGATGTATTGGCGTCTTCGACCCTCGGGACGTTAATGCCTCTGCAAGCATTACTTTCGTACTCGCCACACTCACGATAACCGCTTGAGCCCGACCTCCAGCCGCGGACAAATCCTCCGCGAAATGACACACTCTCCAGGAGAGGACAAATTGGATGTCCAAACTTTCCGTTGTAACATGAGAGACCAAAACAAACAGTTTCCGCTGACGGCTGAGGGGGAAACACTTCCTAGTGGCGCCTAAACAGTTGACTGCGACAGGGAGGAGGGGGAGGAGGAATAATGAATGAGCTACAGACACTTATCAGCAATGCTGCTCACGTCCTAATAAATAATAAAAATAATAACATTTTATTTATAAATTTAATGCTCATCAAACACACAAGTTTACAATGACAAGCTGGGGTAAACACTGTTTTACAGGCCAACTAAAATTATGAAAATAATAATAAAGTAAGAAACAAACACAAACAAACTTACTACATTGAGCTACAAAGAAAATGCATAGGAAAAAATTGCACTGAGAAGCAAAATTAGTGAATCAATAAAAATTATGTTAAAGAAGTATTTACATCATAATAAATAAATATTGTCATTAATCTGTTATTAAATTCTTAGCTCATTAAAAAAACTATCAAATGCATTATTTTCTCCCTAAATGTTTATTTACTTTCTTTAGCAGAACATTTCATGTTTATTAATTTTACAGTTCGTCGATGACAGTAGAAGGAAGAAACATATACTTGTGTGCTGGACTCTTATTGACTTTATACTATTTAGCACTAAAATAGTTCAATAAAGATAATCTATTTAATTTGTTATCCAAGAAAGTTAGGTGATATTCGAAATGCAAACTCATTTAATCAACTAAAAGAATGATATTAGAATAGAATTGCATTGATAAAAGAAAAGAATTTTTAAGAAAAAAAAAAAGGTTTCGTTCCATTGGATTTCCCTCCATTTTCCTCATGCTCTTACAGTAAGTTCAAACGTAAAAACTGTCAATTTTTAAAGAAAGTTAGGAAATGTTCACACTCGACTGAATCACCAATCACATTGTATGAAGACGAAATAACGGTTTTAAACGAAATAATCAAATGTATAATCTAAACACCAGAAATGATATTTATGGGAAGCATTTTTAACATTATTATACATAAAAAGATATGTGTAGCCCAAAGAAAGGAGACGGAGGTTATACCATAGAGCAAGGAAGATATTCTTGTACCACTAGAGAAAATGAAATGGGAAGAAAGCAAACGGGCAATGGTATGAACATCTTAAAAGACTGCAGAATACCAGAATATCAGCATTAGCAATACACAAGTCTCCTAATAGGAAAGAGAGAAATGGGATGACTGTGACGGAACTAATTCTTTGTCGAGAAGTAAGAAGAAAAGAAGAAGAAGGAGGAGGAGGAGGAGGAGGAGGAGAAGAAGAAGAAGAAGAAGAAGAAGGAGGAGGAGGAGGAGGAGGAGGAGGAGGAGGAGGAGGATGAGGAGTAGGAGGAGAAGAAGGAGGAAAAGAAGAAGAAGAAAGAAAAAAGTATCCATAATTAAATTGCTTCAATTTAATAAGAAAATGCATTTAAAAGGAACGAATTATTTCTACATTTCTGACCTGTATCAGGTTTTAAAAGGAAACGATCAAGTGAATCCCCCTTCCCTCTCGATGGTAACCTTTTGGGAAAGATCATTTCGCTCTATCTACGACACATTCGGAGACCCTCATAACGGCCCAATAACTCAGGGAAGCAGGAAACCCGAAGTAAGGATCATTGTCTCCCCAAGAAGAATTTGGCAGCGGCGGCGGGCGGAAAGGAAGGGCCAGAAGCACCGGAAGCGGCCCGGTGGGCGGGCGGAGGGCGGAGGGCGGGGGGCGCGTGGACACGGGGCCGGCGCCAGGAGGCGCCAGGGCGGCGCCGGCGGCAGATGGGGCGGCGATAGGCGGAGGGCCAGGTAGGCGCGGTCCGCCACCGCACCTTCGCTGGGCGCCGCCGGGGCACCGCAACCCCCAGCGGCAGCCTCTGCTCCTGCTCTTTTTCCCCCCTCCACAGTAACCCTGAGGAGGCGGGAATTTATTAAGTTAGTGGCGCACAATTGAACTGCTGCCTTGCGGCTTAGTAACTAAAAGAGGGAGATAATAATACGCTAATACTAACTAAAGCTAACTTAAATCTAATTTACTAATTATTTAGTACTACTTTGGTACAAAAAATATTATTATTATTATTATTATTATTATTATTATTATTATTATTATTATTATTATTATTATTATTATTATTACTATTATTATTTTCTTAATTCTAAGTAATGTCTTCATATGGTCTTACTAGGTGATTTTTTTAAATTTATTTTTTCATTCACGCATCATTCATTCATTATATAACATAACCATTCATTCTACTCATTCATCCCCACAGCACTACAACTACTGTAGTGTAGTGCTCCTGCTCCTGGTCTCTTCACCCCATAGGCAGATCCAGAGAGGGCCATGGATGCCAGTCTCCTTTGAAATAAACCAGATAAACATTTATTTTATATGAACCGCATGAAATGACTTTTTCTACAATTGGTTAAAAAAGGCTACTTCTATGCAACGCTAGCCGTACGTGAAGTTCGTCATTTTTTTTATCCATTAAAAAAAGATTGCTGCCCAGACAACTATCTTGTTACCTTGAAAAAGTCATGGCCCTATAAAATGCACTTCTATATTATCCGGGGTCTAAGGCTTCTTTTTCCAATACAAGTTTGCAAAACCTTTGGTATTATATATTTTATGTAGTTGTAGAAAAATGTTTCATATTTCGTGTGTGAAGTTTCCGTTTCTTTCACGGTCTCGATTGAAAGTTTTTGCCTGGACCAACGGGCTCGTAAAAGAAACGGAAACTTTACACACTTAATATAAAAAGAACTATTTTTGCACAATCCAGATAGGGAGTCAATTGAGATCGTGCAAAAAAAATGCTTCGCTCACAAATGTAAACTTTTTTTATAATCATATGAAAGTGTTCCCTACAAATTATAATGTTTCATCTCTACGTTTCATGGTTATTGAACAAAGTTTGAAGCGAAAAGGCGTTTTTGCTGTGAGATGAAGTGATTTCTGTGATTTTGGAGAAATATCACAGCCAAGAAAAGATATAAAGAAATAAAAATATAAAAAATATTAATTTCATTATTTTCAATGAAATATTAGAAAAAATGTTTAAAGAGATGTTGCAATTACTTTTAATTGTTAGGAAAATTGCTGCTTTACAAAATTTAACTAATTTATTTCTTATTATAGTACATTAACACTTTCATTTGATGAAGATTTCCTCATTTAAGGCATAATCTCAGAGAAGTTCCATGTCTTCAGAAGTTATTTTAGTCAGTGAAGATATTGAGTCACTCTGGGGGTATACGAATCGATTGAAGAGCCATTACGTAGAATTCAGAGCGAAAGGCTCTCGCAAGGTCTGAGCTCTGTTTGGGCTTTGATAAAGGTAGTCGATACAGGACAGACACTCAGGAGCACATACAATGAACATTTTAAAGTCAGTATCAAGCGTCTTTTCAATTCTTGAGTAAAACTCTTAACGTCGGTGATTTGCAGATCACGAAGATATGGAATAATTAAAATAATTACTCCAAATATCAATTATTGTTTTCCACTATGTATCTCATCATCCCAATTGCTTTTGTCATTTATTTGTTATTCCGTCTTATTAGCTGATTTAAGTCACAAATCAGTCATCCTACTTAAATATTTCGACAGAGGAAATAAATCTGAGAAAGAATATTAGTATATTGTAGTACATTGCATTTCATGCGATATGTGTCATTATCATTAATATCTTTCTCATCATCCCTTTTTACGTATAAGTAACATTAAGCAGTGTCATCTGAGAAGTAATAATTCATAAATAAATTTAGATTTTTATTTATTTAGTCAAAAACAGTAAAAAAACTGTATGTGACGTATGGAGGAGAAAATCATCTGCGCACGCATTTTTGAGTTTCAGAATCCCTTCCCAACAATTTAACTAATAATAGTTGGAAGAATGAATGAATGAATGAATGAATGAATGAATGAATGAATAAATGAATAAATAAATAAATAAATAAATAAATAAATAAATAAATAAATAAATAAATAAATAAATAAATAAATAAATAAATAAATAAATAAATAAATAAATAAATAAATAAATAAATAAATAAATAAATAAATAAATAATAAATAAATAAATAAATAATAAATAAATAAATAAATAAATAAATAAATAAATAAATAAATAAATAAATAAATAAATAAATAAATAATAAATAAATAATAAATAAATAATAAATAAATAATAAATAAATAAATAAATAAATAAATAAATAAATAAATAAATAAATAAATAAATAAATAAATAAATAAATAAATAAATAAATAAATAAATAAATAGAATCGCTCAAGCTGCATCATTTCAATTTCATTACTCCAATGGAAGCCACACGTCTTGCCAGCAGCCGCAGCGTAGCTTCCGTCTCTTCTTGCGGCCCATTTGGGGGCGGGGCGGGGCGGGGCTGGGCGGGGCGCCGCGCAGCGTCCCGTTAGCGCATCAGCTGACGAGCGCCGCTAATTGCCAGCGGCCCTCGCACCGGAAGGCCGGCCGCGTCGCCCCCGCCACCGCTCTCGTCCCCGCCCGGCCGCCGCCGCCGCCGCCGCCGTCCGTCTCTGTCTGCTGACCGGACTTCCGGCGCCGTGACTCAGTCCCCAGGGGACGCGCCTCGCCGCCGCCGCGACGCGTCGCCACGGACGGAGGGTGGGAGGGAGGGCTGGGCGCACTTCTCCAGAATTTTGGAAACACGGCCACGGGGGCGCCAGCTGCAGCGGGGACAGAAGTGGGCCGAGGAGACGCTGTGTGGGGAGAAAGTGAAGGCAGAGAATCCGAGGGAAGGCTCAAAGATTCATCCGACATGAAGTTCGAAAACGGGCAATTTTGACTCTTTCGCTTTTAGGTAAATAAGCCTCTGCATTTTAGCACTTTTATTTATATCATGTGTTTATTATTACTTATTCTTTGTACTATATTCATTATTATTTTACTTTGATTTAGGTCGTATGCTCATCAGAAATCCTGAGGAGAAGGAAATGGAAGGATTGTTGTTTGACGGACCATCGTGTAAAAATTCATAATGGGAAATAAATATATAAATCTCAAGCACGTAATCTTAACAATGACCTATAAAGAACTCTCGACCCAACAGTACCCAAACAGAAAGTTAAGTCAACACACTATTATCCATGTCTAAAGACATGTCTTGTGTGCTCAATGTTTACAAATATTGCATAAGGAATGATCGTAGAGATTAAACTTATATATGAGTAAATCACAATAAAATCAAATATTTTATTGAAGTAAAATCCTTTAAATTCATGGGTTTCGGATTTCATGGGGAACAGTTTTAAGGGACTGAGCGAGAGACCGGGAGAGAGATAAAGTAATTTTGCTTGTGACATAGTAGCGAAGTAGTATCCGCCAGGATATTCTGTCACATAATTAGAACACAACTCTTCCATTTCTTTCATTCAGCCATGTTCATCCATTTCTTCGTTGTATTCCGCCAGTTACATCTCGTATTGATTTCTTGCTGACTTTCTCAAACCTCACGACACTCATAAAAGTATACGTATATCAACTGCATTCGATTTTGTTTTGTTCCTTCTGCAACAGCTCTCGTACCATCCGTTCCTCCTGACAGAGAAAACAACATACGGTCGCCCTTTAAATATTTTATTATTTTAAATATGAATACCATATGAAGCTTATAAAACACATTATCCTCGTAATGTACTTCAGTTGCATTTTTAACTCGCTCTCTGTTTCCTTTTCAAGATATTACCCCGAGGGAACCACATAGGATGTTCCCTCATCAGAATTCTTCGCGTGGGTCAACACGGTTGACGATCGCGTCATCGGATATCCGCGCATCGGCGCTCGGCGGGGGCCGTGGAGAGTAGAAGGGGGCTTTGACAGGGAGGGGAAGGGGAGGAAAGGGGAAGGGGTGGAGTGGGGTGGGGGCGCGCGATCGCTGCCGCGGTAAACAGCGCGCTCCGCAAAACAAACGCGCAGCGGCCGCGCGCAATCCGCGGTAATCCGCGCGCGCCGAGAGCGATGTCAGCGGGCGACGCCGCCCACTCGCCCATCGCCCATCGCCCCCCCCCCCCTCGCCGTCACTGCACGTGGCCCAGCGGCGCCACCGCATTCCCAGCAGCTGGGCTCCGTTCTTGGCCTTCGAGCGTCATCAGAAGAGACCGGATTTTTATGTAATTACATATTTTTACGTAATTACATATGTTCTACTTACCGTTCTCAAAATTGTAATCTTGGCGAATCGTCGCAGTTCTAACACAAAATCCAATGTTGGCACAACAGCCCTGAGGAAGACCACGACAAGATGGTCGAAACGTCGGCAACGCAGCCTTCGACGCGGCGTCACCTGGACAGCCAAGATCATTTACAAAATCCAATGTTTTCGTTACATATTTTTACATATTTAGTTCTATTTACATATTTTGCTTCGTTTACTCTATTGGAGTAGGTAGTGATCTACACAGTCTTTGTTTTCGTCAACCGGTCTCACCTGAAGAGGCCTGTTCCACATTCAGCTGTGACCGGTTGACGAAGACAAAGACAATGTAATAGATCACTACCTACTCCAATGGAGTAAACGTAACATTTAATGAAATCCCCAACACAATGTGACATGATATCAAGAGTTCCTGTAAAGTTAAAAATTACAAATATATAAACATCTGTAGATGAAGAAAACGAATCTCCGAAACGTAATGTTAATGGAAAGACATGTAATTGATAAAAACTGTAAGGTGATTGGCAGCAAAAGTTTCTCATCACATTACTTTCACTCAACCATATTTATAATGATTGTACCAAACACATTAATAAGCTCCACTCAAACATTACTTTAATGTTTAGTAGAAGTCATTGACAGTAAATACCTCAACAAGTTGATGAATCGCGTACAATTCCCAGAGGGCACAATTACGAAAAAAATGGCCAGTTCTTCACCTGCAGATCGAGACGTGTCAAATGCTCCAAACGGTAGACCGAAAGGGGTTTAACTGACGTACAGACGGAGACATTATGTGATTACTGCATAAATGCAGGTATTGACATTTCGGTAAGAAGACATATGCTGTTTCGTAATTAACGCTTTGCAACTTTACATAACCTAATTATACTATTTTATTAGGAAACCGTCATTGTAACCCCTTTTCTTACGTATAGTTATGTCCGCTCTCACATGTTCAATAATATTAAGGAGACGTAAAATTGATTGAACTTCATGTTTAATAAAATCCTTGTTGGTTATTGAGAATTATTTATTTACATTATCTTGCTAATTTTAACTCAATTCTAACACTTTGGAAGTCTCATTCCAATCTTTTAATACTACAGCTGATTGAAGTCATTTATTGAAGTCCTACAGTTATACATTAATTATCGACCATAACTGCTCTGCCAATAGAAGTAGACGGAAAGACCTTGACTCCCCTGACAAATTCATTGGTCGACCACTGTGAGTTCTTCACATGAATTGGTCAGGGGAGTCAAGATCGTTCCCTTGTATTCCACTTCTATTGGCAGAGCCAATCCAGAAGCAACTGAAACAACCTTCGAGAATATTACAATCGCTTGGACATCTAGGGAATGAAGGATGAAAATAAAAGA
Organism: Teleogryllus occipitalis; assembly: GCA_011170035.1. Lineage (NCBI taxonomy): Eukaryota > Metazoa > Arthropoda > Insecta > Orthoptera > Gryllidae > Teleogryllus > Teleogryllus occipitalis. The sequence goes on from BLKR01001389.1 coordinate 265,341, forward strand.
ATAAATTGCTCATTTCAGTGGCACAACATGTTTCTCCTGCAATTTGCGAATGATCTGCTCCTGCAATGCGAATATAACTTTTATTTTTTTCTACTGAGAATTTCAATCTGGCCGGTAAAAATACATAATTTCAAGTTCAGATGAGTCTTTACCTATTCTTGAGGTGAATTTGAATTTCGTCAAAAATATTATTTTTAGATTTCTTCCTAAAACGTGGTACTTTGACAACTATACAGAACCCTTATTATGCATTTATTTTACGGATGTTATTATGCAGCATGCATTTTGGAAGCGAGTTTAATTGTTCTTCAAATTTATGAAGATTTTTATTTAGCACGGCTCAGAATTAAAAATATGAGTTTCCAAAAATTCATCCCGGCAAATTAAGGCACTTCCTCACAGCCACTTTCGAGAGAAAACCGCTCCCGAGAACTTCTCATCTCATCGTGTCACTCTCCTTGGGCATCTTTAGATGGGAACGAAGTCTGGTGAGTGGCCAATCACTAATACACTATGGATGATATGGTTGGTTTGTCTTCGTCTTTACGCCCAGTGAACTCAATCTCTCTCGTTCCGGAGGCACCGACTGCCACGTGAGATGCACCGTTGTCGTAGGCACCCCGCGGGTTCGCCACCCCTGCTGCTATTGCCTCCGATCCTCCCCCGGCTCCATAGCACGTAACACCCACACTTCAGCTATCTCCACTAAACCCGTCGCCTCAAGCTCCACCACAATCACTACCCCAACCAATACACACTGCGGACATTGCAACCGTCCGCGCCCTGCCATTGCCCCTGCTCCCATCAACACCACCTTTAGTGCCTCTGACCGAGAGGACCTAGGTTCGATTCCCGACAGTGGGAGGATTTTGACCCTAGCATGTCAGGTCGGTAGAATTCAATGACCTCCCGGAGGAGAATTTTAGCGGCCGGCCGCTCTGATCGGTAGATTTCCGTGGTTTCTCCGATCAACACCAGGTGAATGCCTGAGCAGTACCCGAACAAACGAGCTGCGAAACGCGCGCGATCTTTCCTTCCTCTTCCTTGTTCTATCCTCTTCTCTTATACGCACACTTACACTAACATGCACTACACTACCACATATTCCGGGAGACCGGTCGGGAGCTTAGAGCTTGTCCCGACTGGAGCGCTGCCCCGCTGGTGGGAGAGTCCTGGTTAGGGGGAAACCCCACTAGTCGATGGTAGGTCGGCGCCGGATCTCGCCATCCAGCGGCGGAAAGTCACCGCCACCCCCTCAAGAAAAACACGCACTACACTTACGGGATTATTGACTTTAGCAGTTGACGCGCCCGGAATCACGAACAATCAAGCAACAAACCAACCATCAACACCGCCGTCTAAGCCACCACCACCACATCCTCCACCATCGCTGTCACCACTACCGTCGCCCACCGCCACCGCCTCTCCCCCCCCCATCCGTCCTCCCGCCCGCGGTGCCGCGGCCGCAGTAACTAAGATTCATACCTCGCGCGTGCCAATAGCGGCGGCGGCTGCACCCGACAGCCCCCGCCGCCGCCGCCGCCGCCGTCGCCGCCGCACGGCCCCCGCGGGAGGCCCGTCGGGGGGCGGTGGACATGTGGGGCGCCCTCCGCAGGGGCGCGCGCCCCTCGCCGCCCCCCGCGATACACAAATTCACTTACGCGCTACACAGATATGCTTTTAGTCCCGTATTATTTTCATCTCGAGCCGCCGCCGCCGCCGGGGGGCCGGGCGCCGGCTGCCGGCGCGGGGGCGGCGCGAGGGTAATTCTATCCGCGGGGGGCGGCGCCCAAGGGGGAAGGGTGGGGCGCGCCTCAGGACTCGAACCCACATCTCGCTGGCGCCGGGACGGCGGGGGGCGGGGCAGAGTGCGAGGGAAATGGGTCGAAGAAGTTGCAGGTGCAACTACTGTGTGGATGTATTAGGTTTGCAAGGGGGCGTGTGAAATTGCCCTACGGAAAACAAGTATTTCAGATGCCCTGAAAAAACCTTGATATACCCAAACTGTTTTTATTGAGGCGTCATCGGGGTAGTCGAGTGTATTCGAATGACACTCGTCGATGAAGCTTTGTATTGGCTTCGTTGATCATAAGGAGTTTGGCCATGGCAGTGCACTAATAACCCAGGGCAGAGGGGAACCGCACTAAAAGGAGCAGGGTCGCTCCGCGGAGGAGGAAGTTTGGGAAATGATGCGAGCTTGGAGTACGGGCAATAAGACAGCTCGAGTACTAGCACTCCTGGGAAAGGTGTGGGGAAGATGCCTTGGACGAATGAACAAGGATTCTGATCATGTTTTTAAGACCAAATTATTGAGGAAAATTTTTTTTACACTATAGATTTGTGTGCTCCGTGTTTTTACGTTGTTGATGTCTTATTTTTTAATTAAAAAATTATTGTGACACTAAAACTGCCACAATTTTCGTAACTTGAACATTCTTTGAGAACAAAATCACCAAGGATGGAGGATCTGGAGAGAATTAGGAAATTCCACATTTTAGAGTTGTGTGGCTTTCCTATAAAAGAGGAAACGTTATTCCTAACGAGTAAAGTGGCGTTAAACGTAGTCTATTATTTATGTATTATTTAATATGACAGTAAGCATTTTGTTAAATATTCTTACTATTTTTTTTTGGTTTATCAGCTAAATTACTACATTATGAATTAATTAACACGACCACTGTCTAATAAATTCTTTCCATTTCGAACATAATGTTTCAGTTTTTTAAACCAGTTTTCAAACATCAATGTTTTCGAACATTGAAGGTTTCGTTTCGTCGCAGGAAACGCGCTGTAGTGCCCTGGCGAGTACAAGCGTGTTCGGAGGACGTGCTCTCTTTGACTGCCCTATGCAGCAGTGCAATGAGAGTTTTACTCACATGTTACAGTTTTACTTTTTCTGGTGACGCGGGGACACAGTAGACCGAAGAAGGCACGTCGAAGAGGGTTCGACGCGAGGCTCTGCGCAGGACGTGGAGAGCAGCGAAAAGACATCACAAGAGCGAAACAATGGAGTAGCAGAGGGGGCGGGGGAGGTGGAAACGCTGCGAGCGTGGAAATGATGCGGAATGGAGGAGACAGGCGTGGTGCTCGACTGGTGCTCGACGTCCCACTGGTGCCCGCGCACCCACAGCCACGGGAAATGTCATTCTCGGCTTGGGCAGCTCTTCCCTGTACTCGCAAATGCTTTCTGCGTTAAACAAAGTGCACGTCTCTCTTATGCAGGTGTGTACGTAAAGTAAGGTGCAGTGTCGGTGAAGATGTGTTCATATACTCTGCATTTTTCCATTCTCAAAGAGAAATAACAAAGGAAATAAATCATACAGTGGTTATATATCCTACTTAGGTTTGCCTGCATTTGAATCTCATCACAGGTTTTGGGGTATAATTTTGAAATTTTTATCTTCTGTTCTAACAAAGAAATGTAATGTTACGCAACTCCAGTGTTTTAAAGTATATTATTTATTTATAAAACATACTTCCTTTGATTATTCAAGTGGTTCACGTATTGAAATGTTAATGATATTAAAGGTAATAAGTGTTAATGTTATTGAAGATTATATAGAAAAAGTTTTTAGGAAGACAATCCAGCTTTGAATTAGGGAAAGTATTCCTTCCATTAAGTCTATACAGAATGCCTACAGTAGGCAATGGATCTACGAATAACGTTTACAAATATCGGAATCAGTAAAACAATAATTGCAAAGATATTTATTCCTATACAATAGCACTTATGTGGAACTTTACAAACCAAAATTGGTTTTTACATACGTTGAAGAAATACTTTCTAATTCCTATGTTTGAAACAACGTCCTGTGCCAAGAATTCGCTGAAAGTTTTATTCAGATAATGAATTTTTCGGCAGTAGAGTAAGCCCGTGACGAGAATGTGTCGCGACTGTCCCCTTGAGGGGACACAGCATAGGATCGAGCGACAGTGACGTCATCACAAGCCCCCTCCCCGACTCCAGCTTCGTTGCCCCATCTCCTCCCCCTTCCCCGTCGCTGCTGTTCAGTCTCTCCCCAATCACTTCGGTGTCGCAACTACAAGCTTCACGTTTTTACCCCAAACTGATCGCTACCATCCCTAGAGTCACTTCTTTCTTCAGTCTGCATGCGTCATTGTCACCCGTCACTGTTCCTTTCATGTTTTATCTTTCATGGTGCATCCGCAATCAACAAATCCGCCGAAAATTAGATATATCAAAATTCAACATAGCAGTAAAACAAGTGGTCAACAATTTATTTAACAGTCCCCGCTCTACAATTCTTAACTTAGAAATAACAACATACTCCGTAGTAAATCGAGATTCCGAAAAAATATTCAAATTACCATAACTATCCCCCTCTCACCCATCCACCATCACTATCTTCCTACTTGGAAGTAGACTCATAATTTATAAATATAAAGAGAAATAAACAAATCTCAATCTAAAGATGTCATATCCTAAAATTTATGTATATTAATGGACATATTACTCCTTGAAAAACAAATTTATCGAACGGGAAACAATCTTTTTTTTAAATGTTTTATCTTTACTGAAATCAATATCTTCTATTTCATGCATTCTTTTTCTGAATAATGTTTCTTTGAAAAAAAGATAGCTGATGATTAAATTTGGGAACTTGCGACTATGTTGCACCGAGCAAGTAACAAACGTAAATTTTCAAAACCTTGGAAACTCAGAGTCTCACACCAGTATTGTCATTGACATATGACAAATTCGTGTTGAGTGCGATCACTTCCTTTTTACACTACGACTCTTCGCTGTTGTGAACATGTCTGACATTGACTTAGAGCAAAAAACAAACATTTAACTTCCAGTAAAAAAAACTGTGCAGAATGGGAGTGAAATACGTAAAATGATTGAGCACGAAGGACTAAAGCCATGAATCGAAACAGTGTCCAAAGAAAGCACTTCATGGCCAAAAAAACAGTCTACAGGAAACATAACGTTTTTAGACTACCCTTCAGAAATTCCCGTAATGTATTTCTTTACCAAAGATCAAAGAAAGAACGTTGTTATACCACAGACGACATCGAGGCTAACACGACGATAAATCGTGAAGAACATTTCAAGAAAAGCAAAATTTGCTTCAGAGTGAATCAGGCACTGGCAACCGTACGTTGCATTGCAAGAGAAGTACTTTGAAGGTGAAATACCATCATGTAACAACGAGGATGGTAGCATGTTGCTTGGACGAGTTCATAAACTTAGTTGTTTGACATCATGTCGGCAACAGCGATTCTTTCAATACTAGTTGAGTCATACACTTTCAAAATAGGAAGGCATTTCAGGATAAGCAGAAACTCCTTGACCAATAACAGAGAAACACAGAGATACACCTAACGAAAGAATTCTGGTGCCCGTGTAGTGGCCCGTTAATTGGTACTTTTCTGGTATTCGTCGAACGAGATTTGGAAGGGAAACCACAAAAATTCCAACCTGACTTATAGAAAACATCTCCAGATAGTGACTTCATTAGTCCCAGAACAACGACCTTCAGAAGTGGAATGTAGACTACGTCACTCTAAATGGAATTTATGGTGATTTTGCGGCTGCTTCTCTGAGTCCGCTGGCCTGACTCATACTGTCTTGCCCCTTCCCTTTACTACTCATTAATTAGTATCACTTAATAAAAGACATAGAACGGATTTGAGAATATATTTTCAAGCAGGTTTGACAACATATGATGCTTATATATAAATACAAATTTATTATTACATGTCATAAATCGAAATGATAAAAACGAGCCCTACTACTCTCTCATGTTATTTCTATTTATGATTTTCACATTTCAATGACTTCATTGAGTAATAGAAAATTACAACAATCATTAAGACGACCGATTTTCGGATTATTCTATATCTGACGATATTGGAGATCAATTTTGACTCAGATCCTTGACTCATTTGAAATTTATCTCAAAAAAGCAAGGTCTAAATTGAAGAAGAAGGAGGAGAAGAAGAAGAAAAATAGTGAATAATTAGAATAATGTTGTGTGTGGATGTGACGAATAGCAATAAGGTAAACGCTGGAAAAGTAAGCAGGTAAAAGGAAACAGTATAACAAGCAGTAATTTCATATTAGGTTACAAAACTTTCAAATTAAAACTCATATCCAGTAAAGAGGAAACTACCTAGTGAGCACATACCGGGGTTAGTATTATTTTTCGCCCACATACATCTATTTACTCGTAGTAGTAGTGGTACTTCAGTAGGAGGTCATCAACATAAATATTGAGATACTGTGACAGTGGCAGGGGCTTTCAAAATGCGAAGTTACTTGGATAACGTACACCGGAATTTTGAGATGCCATTTTTCTATAATGCGTCACAAGGAAAAACGAAAAAAGTTCATTCCGAGGTTTAACGTCAGATTTCACTTTCACAACTTACCCAGACATGGGTACCCTCTATATGTCATCGAAGAGAGCAGGTCGAAATCGATGAGTATCAAGAGAGAATCCAATTGTATGGAAGTAGGAATGTTTTAATTAGTTTTATGTCCTGTGAGTGAAATTATTTTTATAGTACTTTCTTATTTATTGTCAAGCAGTACATAGAAAACATAAGCAGTATATAGAAATATGGATTCACCGATAAGATTATTACCGGGAGCGGTAGCTCAGTGCATCAACTGATGTCACTGCAGCACCTCTGACCGGGAGGTCCTAGGTGCGAGTCCTGACGGCGGCAGGATTTTCGACACTAACTCTCCAGCTAGGTCAAATTCAGTCGTTGTCTGGAGAAGAATTCTAGTGGCCGGCTGCTCTGATCGGTAGTTTTCCGTGGTTTCTCCGATCAATACCATGCGAATGCCGGAGCAGTACCCTAACAAACGGGCCACGGAACGCGCACGATCTTTCCTACCTCTTCCTCGTCCTATCCTCTCCCCTTACACACACACTTACACTAACATGCACTACACTACCACATATTCCGGGAGACCGGTCGGGAGCTTAGAGCTTGTCCCGGCTGGGGCGCTGCCCTGCTGGTGGGAGAGTCCTGGTTAGGGGGAAACCCCGCTAGTCGACAGTAGGTCGGCACCGGATCTCGCCACCCAGCGGGGGAAGATCACCGCCACCTCCCGAGAAAAACATGCACTACACTAACGGGACTAATGACCAAAGCAGTTGACGTGCCCGGAAACACGAATCAATCAATCAATCAACCGATATCATTATTAGTTGTGCTCATAGCAAGTTTCACAAGACTGTACTCATTTCTGATGATTCGTCCCCACCTCCAGCCCCCATCTCCGCCGCCGTCCGCTTCGACTCCACATTCGCTGAAGCCGCCGCGCCGCCTCCACTGACACCATCTCCACCACCCCTTCTCCCTGCCACACCCCACCGCACACATCGCCTTCGCCGGTCGGGCCATTAACGCGATGCAGGCCCCACGACCGACCCAAGGGTTGCAGGTAGTACTTCTGCTGCTACTGCTGCTGTGGTGGCAATGGCGGCTGATGCTCTGGAAGATAAAGATAAATAAAGATAAATTTTGTTTAAACTGCAATTGGGTGTAACCCGGTAGTTAATTACATAAATAAGATAATAGATGTCATGCAAATAATATAATAATGGTGATAATAACGCTAAAATGATAATAATGACAATAACAGCAATAATAATATAAAAACTGCTGGTTCTTAAAACATTAAATTACATGAAAAAGAAAAGAAAAGTATATCATCTAAAGCCGCACTGAGTATTTATACAATAAAGACCGCACTGCACTATCCTTCACTTAACTTCACTTCACTTCACTTCACTATAACACTAAATACATTTCCTTCATTATTTCTCTGCTCTACACTGCACGACACCTCACTTCACTGTCTAACTTAATATTCTTAGTTAACTACCACATAAACTTAAAAATACCCTAAATTAATTTCCTAAACTGTTGAACGCTACGAGGAAAGGGTTCAAAGGTTTTTGCAGGTAATCTATTCCAATCCCTTATCGTTCGATTTGTGAAAGAGAATTTCCCGACATCCGATCCCCATAGGCTATGGAGGCGGAGGTGGTATGTCCCGCATCAGCGGCAGGAGCAGGACCAGCGGTCTAGAAATAAGCACGCTTTGCGTTATTTCATTTTCAATTGCACAATGGTTAAAGTCTATAAAGAAATCGGCAAGAAATATCACGTATGAGAAAGTCTGCTTGAACAAAACGTTGGCACAGTCATAATATGTTTAATATTTGAGGCTCTCAGGTGAAAATAATAACATCAGGCATTATGTACAAATTCGAGATTATTGGATTTTATGAAGAAGAGGGAGTAGCTTACCTATTTTCTATGTGACTTCAAGAAAGGACATCAAATGGTAGTGAAACTTTACTCGTACGTTATGACTTACGTAAGCTATTTTCATTCTTCCGTTTTATTAATGGTTAGCAAGCTTATAATAAAAATGTAAACGTAATGGAGTTTCCGAACTCGCCCAGTCTTTACCATGGTCAGTTGCATGGAAAAGTATAGACAAAATGCGTTTTTTTCCTTTTTTCATTCATTAAAAAATTAGTTTGAATTATCGTTCATCTAATGAATGAAGCAACAACCGTTGTGGCTAAGTGGCAATGTAGTAATTCACAGCATCACACCTCGCAAAACAAGATTTTTCTAGAATTTTTACCGAAAATCCCTTGAGGACCCTGCTAAAATTAGTGCCAATATATTCGTCTTGTGAAGAAAAATATAATGAGCTCTTTCTTCCCTCTTTAAGCCTCCAAGTTCCTCCCAGAACGCGTTTTAGCTTCTAACCCTCCGTTTCCAAAAACGCAACTTATTTTTGAGAATTCCCAAGAAATGTTTTGGAAGGATCCGTAAAAAATTATCAGTTTCGCACTAGAACGCAGAGACGCAACAAATAGTGAATAGTGAACGATTAGTGATCAAACTGCGAATAACGTGTGGACGGCCACACGGATACACGCTCGTTACCTTGCTTGTTTCCTTCAAGCCTGTTGGCGATTATTTATTGTGATACTTCCTAAAATAGTTAAGCATCACGAAAGACTGCATTGCCCCGCGAAATATATTCCGGAAGAGAAGGATCGCCAACTGATAATATCCCCCGAGAGATTTAGTTTGTTCCGACATCATAACTAAATATAATATTATTTTAAGAGTACGATACTAATTCTTTGATTAAAAGATTGATTGAAATTATGTCGAAAATCTCGTGAGAACATCAATATGAATTCTTTTGTAGAGAAATTTGAATTGGTCTTGTATGTTGAAAGTAAACAGTCTTCGAATATCAAAGAGTCAATTCTATTCTTATTCTTTCACATAAATTTCCAATAGGCAGACTACTAATCGAAGAATAATTCAAGTACGAAATGTTTCTTTAAACAGACTTAAATCAAACTTAATTCCAAGCGTTCTTTTCAAGCACTGTAGCTTCACAAATACATTGCTTTCATGCGAACATTGGCGGAATGGCACACATTACCTTAAGTACCAGAGCCCCCCAGAAGTTGGCCAAAGTTTATGAAATAAACGAGAATCACTTTTACACCTTACTCACCGACTACACATAGCAAAACGACTTGACAGAAACATGAAAAAATCGTCAAAAAAATCTGTCACGTGACCGAACAAAGTATAACATTTAACTTCAACCGGGAGCGGTAGCCCAGTGCATCAACTGATGTCACTGCAGCGCCTCTGACCGGGAGGTCCTAGGTTCGAGTCCTGACGGCGGCAGGATTTTCGACACTAGCTTTTCAGCTAGGTCGAATTCAGTCGCTGTCTGGAGGATAATTCCAGCGGCCGGCTGCTCTGTTGTGTTGGGTAGTTTTTCGTGGTTTTTTCCGATCACTACCAGGCGAATGCCAGAGCAGTACCCTATCAAACGGGCCACGGACCGCGCGCGATCTCTCCTTCCTATTCCTTATCCTACCCTCTCCCCTTACACACATATTTACACTAACATGCACCACACTACCACATATTCCGACAAGGAAAGGGAAGGACAGATCGCGCGCGGTCCGAGGCCCGTTTGGTAGGATACTGCTTCGGCATTCGCCTGGTGTTGATCGGAGAAACCTCGGAAAACTACCGATCAGAGCAGCCGGCATCTAGAATTCTCCTCCAGACAGCGACTGAATTCGGCCTAGCTGAAAAGCTAGTGTCGAAAATCCTGCCGCCGTGGGGAGTGGGAACCTAGGACCTCCCGGTCAGAGGCGCAGCAGTGGCATCAGTTGATGCACTGAGCTTCCGCTCCCGGTCATTTAAGTTGAATTTTCTGTAGGAACTCATATACCAGGTCCCGGATATTCATTTGGCGACACTAGCAGGGAGAACGATAGGCGGTGGTGTAGGAGGCGGGCCAGAGGTGGGGGCGTGAACGGGGCGTGTGAGGTGCAAGCGCAGCCACTTAAACGCGCGTCCTCGCAGCTTGTCGCGCGCCCCGCCCGAGGCCGCCCGCGCCGGAGGCTCGCCCACCCCTGTCTCACCGAGTAGAGGGAGGGCGCCAACCCCGTCTCCCGCCCCGGGTGGCGGTCGCGGGCGGCTGAGAAGAGGGGAGCGCGCGATGCCCTGGGCTAGCGCAGAGCGGTCGCATTCAACTTCCGGTGTGAGTAGTTCGTGTTTCCGGGCGCGACAATTTCTGTGGTCATTAGTGAAAGTTAAGAAACGGAATTTATTGTAATAAAAAATGCAAAATATATGTCTAATGGTTCTTGAGTTTGGGTCACAAGAAAGAAAACAGACACTTTACATTGCCGATGTTTCGGCCATATATTTGGTCATCAGCAGGGCTACTGAACAGATAACGTTTATTTACATAAATATATACAGTGCACCATTTGATTTGAGCTATAATTAGTTAGTTTATTAACAATATAGTTTATTTGATTGTTACCTGTAAGGTTATGCATAATGTAGATCGTGCTTTCTACATATCCCTATTGTCTATGTAGTTCCATCTCACATAAAGTATATAGTGTTCAACAGTGATAGGTATTTTGCACGTGTTGTGCATCCGCCGAGATGAATATTATTGTAATATTATTGAATGCAGGTATCTTTTTCCAGTAAAATTATGTAATTACATGAAAATCCGTTCCCTCGTGATAGTTATAGCTGGATGGAGACAGCTGTGTTCCTGTCCCGATGGAGCATGACATCCTGGGCCAACCTACACGTGGGCTTGCAGGGTTTTCCTCGACCAGGTATAAACCTCAGCAGTGCACAACCTCTGCTAGGATAAGCTGTGAACTCCCGGCTGGTCTGCCTACACAACTGGTGTAGTGTGTGTAAGTAAGTATGTGTGTAAGAGGATGCGACAAGGAAGAGGAAGAAAGTACCACGCGTGGTCGCTGGCCCGTTTGTTGAAGTACCACTCCGGCATTCGCCTGGTGTTGATCGGAGAAATCATGGAAAACGACAGAGGAGACCAGCCGCCTGCTAGAATGCTCTCCCAGACTGGTTGAATTTGACCGAGCTACGTACCTATTGTTGAAAACCCGCCACCACCGGGACACAAACCCTAGAAACTCCCAGTCAATGACGCTGCAGTAACAACAGTTGTCTCAACCTTTCACAAGGCTATCGAAATTTCAAGGAATCAGGGGATTTCCCTATGGCAAGTTTCTTTTGAAAGAAAACTTTGTTCAATTCATTTCGAATTATTAATTTGATTGGCGGTGAAATATTAAAAATTAGAATGAAATATCGGGCACATTATGTGATTTCCTATTGTTACCACTACCAAAAATTTTGTCTTGGAAACAGAATAATTTCTATTAAGTAGAGGGCATTATATTGCTAATATATTATTATTTATTGTTTCTTCATAAATATAGAGACTTACGCAATACAAGGTTTATTTCATTTCCAAGAAATGATCATTTTATTCTTAAGAAACATGAATTGGGTTCATGAGAAAAGTGTACGATCTTTCATTTTTTTCAAAAATTAAAACTTTCAAAAATATAAATGATATTGACCGTAAAACTACCTATGAAATGCATTCATTTCATTAGCACAAATAGTATCCTAAAAAAGTTGAAGATCTAAGTTGAACATTAGGTAGGACGCATGCGGTTTGGATTGGGTCTAAGCCGGTTGGAGCGGAGCTGGGCGTATTGGAGTGACCAGGGTGGGGCTACTCGGAGTGGAGCGAGTCGGAATGGAGTGGGTAGAAGTGAAGCAGGCCGGAGCGTTGAGGGCTGAAGTGAAGTGGATCGGAGTTGAGTAAGTAGGCGCGGAGCGGGCCAGTGCGAAGTGAGTCGGATTGGAGAGGATTGGACTGGAGGGAGTAGCAGTGAAACGGATGGAAGTGAAGCGGGTAGGAGTGGAGCTGATTGGAATGAAGCGTACAGAAGTGGAGCGCGTCAGAGTGTAATGGGTCGGAATTACGCGGGTAGGAATAGAGTGGGTCGGAATGAATTAGGTAGGAGTGTAGCGACTTGGAATGAAGCAGGTAGAAATGGAGCGAGTCAGAGTGGGTTGAGTCGGAGTGGAGCGGGTCGGAATTACGCGGGTAGGAATAGAATGGGTCGGAATGAATCAGGTAAGAGTGTAGCGGCTTGGAATGAAGCATGTAGAAATGGGTCTGAGTGGAGCGAGTCGGAATGGAGCGAGTCAGAATTACGAGAGTACGAGTAGAGCTGGTCGGAAAGAAACACGTGGGAGTGGAATGGCTTGGAATGAAGCGTATAGAAGCGGGACGAGTCAGAGCGAAGCGAGGGTGGAGTGAAGAGGATAGAAATAGAGCGAGTCAGAGTACAGGGAAGCGGATATGTTGGGTCGGATAGGAATGAAGCGGGCGGGCTTGAAGTAAGTAAAATTACTACCATTACTACAGATAGAATTAATTACTTTTTGAACCTACTCTATGATTGTGATAAATTAATACCGGAGCAACGCCGAGTTATTTCAGCAAGTTAATAATACAGGACCGTGCAAAAACTTGTAAAACTGTTTTCACTAACAAATTATTCTAGTGATTAATAACATTGTCGAATCAAAAGACTAGAAGGAGGACAAGCAAGGGATGTGAGATCACAGACTGTTTCGCCGTATATTATTTCCTTAATAGAGAAATTGAAGGGTAGCGCGAGTTTAAATGAATCATCAACTTCAAAGGAGACGTCTATAAGTCAATTCGTCGTTCCTAGTCAAATACTAAATAGAATTTCCAGATTCAAATTAAGTTATTGCCTAGCAAATATACGAGCAAAAGAGGGATGATTATACTCCAGACAGGAAATGAAATATACTACATGTAAATGAAACAAAAGCTTATTTGTCAAATACATCAGAAGATTTTCGAGCTCTAAAGTAAACTCATTTTTCCGTCAGTTCTACGGTATTGTTTTGTTGTTGTTGTTGTTGTTGTTGTTATTGTTGTTGTTGATGTTGTAGTTTTAAAATTCGGCTTTGAAAATAGAAATTGAAACTTTTGAAATTGTCTTATGTGATTTAATATTAGATTATTATTCCTTTGTCATAATTAAACGCAGCTAATACGTTTCGAATTTGAAATGGCTTTGTGATTTTTTTGTCAATTACTTAGAAACAAAAGAAAGTACAGCTTTCATCTCGGTGATTTGTAACTATAACTATTACAAAACTTCGTTGTTGACCATTCTCAAACGATAGGATGACTAAACTTTACAGTGAATTCGCATAAGCCATACACACCATAACATATTTTAAATATTACGTTAGCGCTACTTCACAAAGAATAGTGAAATCACAAAATGTGCGGATTATGCAAATTAAAATGTCAATATAAACAGACATAAGGTGAAACGTGCAGTGTACACTGCGTCTGTGTGCAGAGTGATTACTGAAGGCGTAGAAAGTGACACAAGGCAAACTTTCTCGCGCCTACTATGTAGAGGAGTTAAACAATGTGGGAGTCGCGTGGACGGAAGATCAAAGACCATCTGTACAGAATCCTGGATCCCACGTGAAACATACACATCGTAACATGTACTCATCTTCTGACAATTCTTTGATATTCTTACACGCAAATTAAATATATATATATATATATATATATATATATATATATATATATATATATATATATATATAATATTTATTAATATTATTGATTTAATTATTAATAATATTAATTATAATATTTATTACAATTAATAATTAATTATTATAATATTATATACCCGATTATTTTAATTATAGCTAATTAATTACTTTAAGTGAAAATCCCTTCGTCAAGCCTAAATTTACTACACTAATCGACAGACAATTTGACCGGAGTAGCAATCGGTTAAAGTACCAGTGCGAGACAATTTACTTGTGGACCTGGATAGATGTAATAAATTGTGTGTACTCACCTACATAATATTTGATTTTAATATCGAATGTAAGTACTCTTATAGTTATTAATGAAACAAATACAACATGGATATCGTAAGGAAGCGAGTATAACATTTGCACCATGAGATGTTAATCCTATTGAACGATTCAAGCCAGTTAAAAATTCGACACCATTATAGTTTGACATGTTAATTCAGAAAATAAGGTGTATAAAAGAAAACGTTACTGTTTTACACACTGTAAACAAATACGGGCATATTATACAACGAACGTGTTTGAAAATATTTCGTATCAAAATGAAATTCCTCCACAAGAATCTGTTTATGTTGGCTGTAGAATATTTACAAGGCTACAATTATGTTTATCGGCCTAGTTCGAAAGTTTCGCTACAACGGACAATAAGCAAAATCCGTCAAATCCTATACTGAAGGAAAGTAAAAGAAAAAACATTCGGGTTGTCGTTTTTCCACAGATCATTCCGGTGCGATTTCGCGTGAAGGCACAGTGTCTGAGGCAGGAGGGGGAAGGAAAAGGGGAGGAGGAGGAAGAGGGGCGTGTACAGAGGACTGAGGGATGCCGGCGCACGCCTTGCGCCCCAGCGCTGCCTCTGCCCAAACAGCGCTAATCCTCCCCTCCGCCCTCCCACCCTCTGCGAACGACAGCTGCCGGTGCATCCCGCCCTCTGCCTTCGCCCTCACCTTCACCCCCGCTCTCTCCGGCTCCCTCCGACGCCGCCTCGCGCTTGAACCTTCGTTGGTTGTTAGTGATTCCGGGCAGGTCAACTACTATGGACTAGTTCCGTAAGTGTAGTGCATGTTTTCCCTCGGTAAGCGGCGGTGTTCTTTCCCCGCTGGATGGCGAGATCCGGCGCCCACCTACCGTCGACTAGCGGGGTTTTTCCCTAACAAGGACTCTCCCACCATTGGGGCACCGCCCCAGCCGGGACAAGCTCTAAGCTCCCGACCAGTCTCCCGGAATATGTGGTAGTGTAATGCATGTTAATGTAAGTGTGTGTGGAAGGGGAGAGGATAGGACAAGGAAGAGGAAGGAGAGATCGCGGGTGGTCCGTGGCCCGTTTGTTACGGTACTACTCCGGCATTCGCCTGGTGTTGATCGGAGAAACCACAGAAAACTACTGATCAGAGCATCCAGCCGCTAGAATTCTCCTCCAGACAGCGACAGAATTCGATCTAACTGAAAAGCCGGTGTCGAAAATCCTGCCTCCGTCAGGACTCGAAACTAGGACCTCCCCGTCAGAGGCACTGCAGTAACATCAGTTGATGCACTCACTCACCGCTCCCGGTTTGAGTCTTCGTGAATTTGCATTTCTTGTCTGCCCCGGAGCAGTTTCTTGACTATTTGTCTATTTTGTCCAGAGGGTTATGATAAAAGTGAGACAAAGCTTTGAAGATATTTCTAATTTTGACCCCCAAATGTGTACATTTTTTCGAATACAAGTGACGAAATGTACGTGAATTGATGGAATTGGGATGCATATTTGCCTAATCCTGAATCGCGCGTGACCCTGCAATCGCACCGGACTTGGCAGCCGGCCGTCAGTCCTGTAGTACACTCGCTGTTTACCGGTGTTCACTCGCTATTCACTCCCGAAGCTACAACAGCGAATCTTGAGAAAGCGCACAGTAACATACAAGTTGTGAACAAATTGGAAGATGCGAGAACACTTTCTAAGGAAATATGCTTCTGAGACCAAACGATAAAGGAATTATTTATTGTTAACAAAAGGAAAAGCACGCTAGTGAGTTGTTATTTTTACGTAAAATGGCTCACCTACTACTAGTAAATTGCTTGGGTTTCCCCGGGTATTTATTTGTTACAGACATCTATTAAGCAGTCCAGCTCGGCTCACCCGCTTCCGTCCCTTGACCTTCTAATCGCGCCCCACCCGCTCTGACTGGCTCCACCACGCTCCGCACCACATACCTACGCCTAGATGGAATAGGAGTTGCAACATTTCAAGGATTTTTCTAGGGTAACCATATTTCGGGAAACATTTTTGTGACTCCCCTCCCATTTTTTTTTCTCGGATGCTCTAAATTAGTGGTCGTCAAAATTAAGAAGCAAATGTACCGTTTTTACATCATTGTGATTACCAAAAGGAACCAGGTCAGAAATAATAAATTACCTCAAACTGTCCTCATTATCAATTGTCTGATATACACACAAAACATAACGGTCATGCCTGAAACTCTCACCATCATCTATGAGAAAGACGGGAGTATGCAAACAGCTGTTCTCGTGAGTCAAATGTCTGTTATCAGTGGAGCAACTCCAGGTAAGGTAGCCTGAGTGACATTGCGATCTACCCAAAATTTCGCCGGGAGCTACTTAGTTGCTCGCGATCAACTGGCACTGGCTTTGGCAATCTCTGCTCTAAATTGTTCGTTTAGAATTTGGAAGCAGACGCATCGGAGTTTCAAAGGTTTTGTGGAACGTACGTACTCACACACATACTTATATTTTGATACAATTTACCAATATTAAGATTTCTGCATCCAGCCTGACTAGACTAGACTGTTTGCAGAATAAATGAATCTAAAGTCGTGTCTGGTCATTCTCATCGTCACTCCCTGCCTGTTCCCCCCGTCTCAAGCGCCCCCACTAGCAGCGCCAACTCCTCCGCCCTCTGTCAACACTGGCGCTGACACCGCGGCGACAGCGTCGTCCCCCGCCATGGCCCCCGCCCCCGCCGCCCGCTCAGACAATAGAGGAGCGCCGCGCGCCGCTGCCGCTGTTTATGTTGCAGATCCGCGCGAGCGGGCGAAGGGGAAGAGGTGGCGGAGAGCGGAGGCGACGACGGGAGGGCGACGAAGGAGGTGACGGTGGCGGAGATGGAAACAGAGGGTGGAGGAGGCCAATAGAAGGTGGAGAACGCAGTCGAGGGGAGACGGTAAGGGAGAAGAAGAGTGTGGAAATGTGGGTTGATAGTGTGATTTTAGGTTGATAATGTGATTCTTA
Source organism: Teleogryllus occipitalis (assembly GCA_011170035.1). NCBI lineage: Eukaryota > Metazoa > Arthropoda > Insecta > Orthoptera > Gryllidae > Teleogryllus > Teleogryllus occipitalis. Next base: position 282,627 of record BLKR01001389.1, read on the forward strand.
GTGAATCTGAGCGCGATGACTACAGAAGTCATTAATCCCGTAAATGTAGTGCATGTTTTTGATCGGGCGGTAGCGGTGATCTTCCCCATTGTATGACGAGATCCGGCGCCGACCAACCGTCGACTAGCGGGTTTTTTTCCTCTAACCGGGTATCTCCCACCAGCGAGGCACCGCCCCATCCGGTGGCCACAAGTTCTAAGCCCCCGGCAGGTCTCCCGGCATGTTTGGTAGAGTAGTGCATGTTAGTGTACGTGTGTATGTATGTGTGTGAGGGGTCAGGATAGGACAAGGAAGAGAATGGGAAGATAGCGCGCGGTCCGTTTGTCAGGGTACTGCTCCAGCATTCGCTAGGTGTTGATCGGAGAAACCACGGAAAACTACCGAACAGAGCAGCCGGCCGCTAGAATTCTCTTCCAGACAGCGTCTGAATTCGACCTAGCTGAAAAGCTTATGTCGAAAATCCTGCCACCGTCGGGACTCGAACCTAGGACCTCCCGGACAAAGGCACTGCGATGACATCAGTTGACGCACTGAGCCACCGCTCCCGGTTGGAAATGTTGATAATGGCGTGGCGGAGCAAGGGTGATGGACGGCGGTAGTGATGGGGATGGTAATAGAGGCGGTGGGGACGAGAGGGCGCATGTGGAGATGGCGAAGGTGACAGGGAGACCGGCGGCGGAGGCAAGTTAGGGGAGGAGGCACAGCCGGGTGGTGAAATGGAGCTGACGACAGCTAAGCAAAGGTGGTGAGGGTGGTAGTGACGACGGTGATAACGGAGACGGTGGTGGTAGTGGGGATGACCGGGGTGGGTGGAGAGGGAGGTGGCGGGGAGTGGCAAGGCCCCGCGAGCGCTCCTCGCGTCTTAAAAGAGGGGCCCAGGGCTCGCTGCTCCACTGAGGAGATGGTATTGATCTGCCATGAGCAAATCCTAATAAAAGTCTCGAATCCCAACCATAAAAACCTTCTGCAGAAGAGCCAATCTCTTCGAACTTGGATCTTTCAATGCCTTCAGTACAATATTTTCCGGATCATTAGCTTTGAAGCACTCCTGGCGCTGTGCACATGTTGCCAAAAAATAATGTAATAATTCGTATTTGTTTGCATTTTATACATCATAATGTAACATAGTATGTAAATTCTGTATATTTATATATGCAAATAAATATTATTTGGAATACAAGAAAATACAAGAAAAAACCTTTTTATCCTAATATGGCCTATTTTGTACTGCAAGACCTAAAAATAACTATAATTACACTGACAGCGTAAAGGACTTGTATTGGGAAATTAAATACAAGAACTGCTTTGGTGTCGTAGGGAAATAGTCTACATAAAGTACAAACTTCGTAGATCGTTAGACGTTGGTCACTGTTGTGGGGCATTCAAGGAGATTTAAAAAGAATTACCCTGAAAAATTTGTCGTATGAACCCATTCAGAATTGAGTTGAAAGTATTATTGAATAGTGTTCAGTTACAACAATAACTATCACATATTATTAATTTTTAATGATTAAGAATATATAATAATATTAATATAACAATAACGATAATAATAATAACAACAATGGCACCTTTAAGCAATACTGATTGAGATGAAAACCTCTTCAGAAACAATGAGACAAATCTACGCTCAATATACCTATACAAAAATATTCTAATTGATTACGCTGACCACAATTACATTTTGCCGACGGTAAAGTCTAGGACAAGAACCTTAACACGAACTACAACGACCAAGAATACATGATTGAACTCTGTGACACAAAAAGTGACAACCCATTACTGACAAATTCAAGAGTCTGACCTCTAGAATAGATATCACATGATGTGAAAAGAAAAAAAGTCGTCCTCATGCAATACAAATCGCGTTGAGACATGGGTTGAGGAAGGAAGTATAAGAAGATCCCCAAGGGAATTGCCCTCTGATGACGCAAATGACTTGGGGAAGCTTATCTGCTATCTCGCCTTCAATATTAATGACGTGCAGACTTCGGGCGTCGAACCAGGAAGTGTCTTATCGAAACAGATTATAGACAATTTGCCATTATGAATATGGTCTGTTCTGCTTAAATATAATTTGGTGTGTAATACGAAGTACAATTTGGCGACAAGCAATTCTTTCTAATTTCAAGTTTTATTCGTTGAAAATATTTACTTTTCAAAAAAATACATTTATTCTCATGTGGTGTTAAGTATCTGTTTCTGACTCACATAGTTCTAATTATCAATCAACTTTTAACAATGGGTTTACGAAGGGCGGCTAGTATCGTTCTTTAGGAACTATTTCATACTCTTTTGGTCTTGGAACTTCCGAAACTACGTACATTTCCTTCCCTCCCCTTTTCATGACTTTTCCTGGCCTCGGTCATCTCTTATTTCCCACACTATATGTCGAAAATACATGTCGACATACAGTCAAAACTATATGTTGAAAATCTACATCAATATTATCATTTTTGTATATATTAAAATTAGGAAAACGATCGTAAGGGAAGAAGATAACAGAAAAGCTCTTTAATTCTCTTGCAAACATGTGCCAGGATATCCATGTCCTCTCAGATACCAGACTCCCCTCTAGCAAGTGTCCGAATAGACAATTGTGGCGTTCAAGTCGTAGAGGTAACTAATCCGTTGGTAAGTTTTGAAAATGTAGAGAGGTGGAAGTAATGCCACTCCTACCCAAGATTTAGGCATCCTTACATGACAGAGATTTCTGCACAGAAATATAGGCAAGCAACTCCTACCGGTTTATATACACATTACTGGATGTCTGCCCAAGATCTTGAGGAATTCTGTATAGATTGTTTAAAATATCTGTATAGATTGTTTAAAATAATAGTTCTGCAATCGCCCAGAGATTGCAGAGCGAGAAACACCCATTTTGTTTCTGTACATTTTATACTTGTCTATCGCATTACTCGTGCGTGCCATCATGCGGAAGAAGGAAAAGAGAAGAAGAAGGAATTAGATGTTGAAGACGAGGAAAGCCGAAGAAAAGAAACACGTAGAAGTTGAAGAAGAAAAGAAAGAAGTAGCAGTTGAAGAAGGAAAGGAAGAAGTAGCAGTTGGAGAAGAAAGGAAGAAGTAGCAGTTTAAAAAGAAAAAGACGAAGTAGAAATTGAAAAATAAGGAAAGTAAGAAGCGGAAGTTGAAGAAGAAGAAGAAGAAGAAGAAAAGGAAGAAGTAGAAATTGAAGAAGAAAAGGAAGAAGTAGAAGTTGAAGAAGAAAAGAAAAAGAAGAAGAAAAGGAAGAAAAAGAAGAAGAAGAAGAAGAAGAAGAAGAAAAGAAAGAAGTAGAAATTGAAAAACTAGGAAAGGAAGAAGCGGAAGTTGAAGAAGAAGAAGAAGAAGATGAAAAGGAAGAAGTAGAAGTTTAATAAGGAAAAGAAGAAGAAGAAAAGGAAGAAGAAGAAGAAGAAAAGGAAGAAGTAGAACTTGAAGAAGAAGAAAAGGAAGAAGAAGAAAAAAAGAAAGTAGTAGAAATTGAAGAAGGAGCGGAAGATTTCAAAGGAGAGGAGAGAAAGAAGCAGCTGCCACCCCAGGGGCACCCCAGGGCGCGCGCCGCGCTGGCCCTTCGTGGGCGGGGGTCCCGTGACACGACGCAGCGCCTAGGGACGCAGCAGCCCTGTGCGGTGCGCCCTCCGCCCGCTGCGGCCGCGCGCCACGTGCGACAGAGCAGCTCGCACTCGACCCGCCCGCGCGCCACACCACACGCCGCTTTCTTTATTATTATTACTAGTGAGAACCCGTCAAAATTTGACGGTGAAATCTGAGATAAATTTAAAATACTGTACCCAGACTAATGTTCACAATATATTGCATTGTTTGGATCTTGAGGGTATAACAAAGATATTCTGTAATGAGGAGTTCCCAAAATTTTGAACACGTATGGCCCATGACCAGATGGCAATGCAATATCGGCACAACAGATATAGCACTATTATACTGACGGATATTATTTCTAAAGTTTTTTGGTGTGTCATCATCTCCTATAAACAATGTTTGATTTCTTCTGGCATATTGTTCGAAGGTATACTTACTTTCCCATTTAAGTAACAGAGTAAATCGTTTGCAGAATTTCTCTCACATGGAAAGTACAAAGCAGAACAAAACTGACATTTCTTAGACAATGACTCAATAGAAAACGAAATGACCTCACTATCACGCCACCTACGCTGACTTTCTCTTTCCCTGCGTCCAGTTAATGTACGTTTGCGTCTTTTGGGGCGCGTGGACAACGATTCGGAATTCGACATAACCTGTAAACAACTTCACTAAAGTATTACAACCGAGCAAAACCCACTGTGCAAATGTTCTCTACAAAATACACCACAGAAGCAAATATATGCAAACTGTCAACACCACAATGCAATTATTACACTGGAACAAAACCTTCACGAATTGTAAACAAATCTCAACAATCAATACAAAACATCAAGCTCCATGGATCTATGGACTCATGTTTATCGATTTTGAAACTGCCACCATTTGAAAGAAAACAATTGACTATTGATAAACGTACTATTAAAGAATGATTTAATTAATTAATTGACACCGTAAATGTTGGTGAATCAACACAAACAATATCTGATAACACATCTAGGGATCATATTCTTTCATTTAAAAGAAAAAATACAACAATCGGTTCAGTAGAAGCTCTAAACGAAGCCATGGCAGAATACCTTATTTTTTTAAATATATAGATTTTTATTTTTATATTGTTTGACATTACATTGTTCAGTTTACATATTAACTGTGCAAATGTTTGATGGTCTTTATCTTATAGTAACTTAAACGAACTTAAACCAACTTAAACCAACTTAAACTAACTTAAACTAACTTAAACTAACTTAAATTAACTTAAATTAACTTAAACTAACTTAAACTAACTTAAACTAACATAAACTAATTTAAACTAAGTTAAAATTATACACATTACAATTATTTAAAAAAATATATAGCGGGAGAGGAAGCAGGAAGCACTTCAGATAAGTATTATTCCAGGTTTGCAAACATTTTATAAAATGAGTGAAGTGGATATCTGTTATTAATTCTTGTTGGATAATTGGGGGTTTTACCCAGTTTATAGAAGGATGATGCTTGTATTTGGGGAAGGTTTGAATAGAAATTGTGTGCGAGATTGGCTATTTGATTTTTATTGTGTTTATATTCAAATCATTATGCAGATGGTTATTACTACCACACTGCCGCTCTTCATAAACTATTGTAGCTATTCGCATTATTCGTAACTAAATGTTTCTGAAAATTGAGAGTTCAACGAAAATGACACCTGCGTCATTTTTAAACGTTCTTTGCTCTATCCGAGAAAAAAAAACAAAAAATTTGTAGCCTTTTTGATAAAATTTTGAAATTATTGTTTAGGTTTCATGTAAAGTACCTCCCAAAATCAAAATGTGTTTTAAATTCGAAAGGCTACGAATTCGATCAGGCCGATAAGGGAATATCAGTTTTGGAGAAAATCGGTCTTTACTACTGGCTAGCTTTGATTACAGACGTACGGTCGGACGAGTAGTCGGACGGACAGATGGACGAACGGACTGACTAAGGGACGGATGGATGGACAGACGGACGGACAAACAAATGTTTGGACTAATTTTTAACTAACTAAACTAATTTTTTGGTGTTAAGGACCAATCAAACGTGTATTCTGACTACACAACCTGTTTGAGGACATAATTTGCTACATGTAGAAACAAGATTTATCCAGTTTTCGATATCAGGGCCCACAATACAAGTTCTTTAGTGGAAAAATGCCATTTTCTGACGCAGCACTACAAATCGATCTATATACTACGTAAGTAGTGTGCGAGAAAGTAAAAATTCTCAGGTTAAGGCGTCAAACCGAAATGTTTATCAGAAATCATGTCATTAAGGAGACGAAACCAACACACTTAATATTTATTAAAGATATTGCTGGAATCGTAACCGAATGATACTGCTTCATTTTTAAAACTTCTTCACGATTTTGTGTAAAGTCTTACAGCGTGTTCACATTCGAGATTACACAACGTGTAAGAGACGTGCCAACATAATTATAATCAACGCCCGTCTTCATCAGAAACTTGACTTTTTTCAAAATTCCCGTTACATTTGAACGCCCGAAAGTTCGTGTTGAAATTGAACAAATCTCATTCAAACACTCTCGTAGTGTTTTGTTCAAACAAAAAAATGAATGGAAAACAACATGTTATGTATTCATAAATTGCTAAAAAAAACTTTGGAAACGTCTCTAAACCAAAATTGAAACCGGAACCGAACTTTTTTGTTATCAACAACCAGAACTGAAACCAAAATATTTTTAACTGGAATTGGAACGTTAATTAAAACAGTCTGATTTCTCAGTAAAATTGAAACAAAAACCCAATTACAAAAACTGTGGGTCCAAATAATGATAGAGATTTATGAAAAATAATCATAGAAATATACAACGGAAACTAAACAAATACAATTTTTATTTTTAGGGCATTTCTTTAATGTGGGGAGATTGGCAAACATATTTTCGTTTATCTACCCATTATTTACATGTAAACTAAAAAATATTTTCAAATCACTATGGGAGATGAAGAAATCACCGACATGAATACAAAAGGTTGAAAACGTTTAAAAACAAATGGTATGGTAAAAGTAACAATGAAAATAATTATACGATAAAGAATTTACAATGGAAGGGTTCCAAGGTACAAGATTAAAGTAAATGTATACAAAGAGATCAGAGGATAAAGAGAAGAAAAATTGAGAAATGGTAAAGGAGTATTGGAAAGAGAAATATAAAGCATCCAGAGATCAATTGAAATTGGCACGTGTTTACCGGTCGCTTCGAGACTTCAGTCTTCAAGAAAAACAAAACAGAGACAATTCCTAAGTTGTACAATGCGGGAATGTACTTGAGAGTGTCACGTAGGTAAATGCTTTCCAGCTGGCGTTTCCTGTTTTTTTCTGTTGGATTAAATGTTCAGTCTTTGATTCTGTTTGAAGGTGAAATTAAAGGTGCTGTTCAATGGAATAACCAAATACTTATATGAAAACAGATATTGAAGAAATCATTCTTATCTAGAAAGTATTTCACTAATTTAGTTACACTATAACGAGGGAGAGAGATTACAATCTCCAAGGAACTAAATCCTGTGGATGGACAGGTAGCAAAGCCCTTAATGCTTACATTACCACGTTGCGCCAACTCTCAGCAACATCTATCCCAGTTCCCAAGTGGTAGTCCATTCAAGTATTAGCGTAACCAACACAGCTTAACTTGAATGATCTAACAGGCAGCGTTATTACCGAAGGGACCAAGAGAGCTTCCCTACAGTGAGCGTCAATAATAAACACAGTTCTCAACGGGCTGAGTTGAATTCGGGGAACTCTATGAGAACTGCTGAGGATCTGAACCACGAGGGAATATCATGAAGAAGGTAGGCTGAATGTACAACACATTACGTAATGATAAACTTAAAACATTATTTGCAGTAATAAACATTACATTTATAAACGAATATTAAGAGAAAAAACATGTATCTTCTAGTCTCTTCACCAATAATTTACCTAATTGCTTATTAGCTTACAGTTACAAAGAAACAACTGCGCATATTGGTATTTAATTAGGCGGTATCTACATCAGGCAGCCAAATTATATTCAATTAAATTAAATATATGTCAAGCTATTGCTTCTTTAAGTTGTTCTAAGTCAAAGCTCGATTTCATAATGTCTTCAAAATGGACTTAGTAATTTCTCCCCCCAAAAATTGCAAGAACTTATTTTGTCATTTCTTTCACGATACGACGATCCGTAAGTAATACACTTGTTCATACTTGCAGAAAGGAAGATGGAAGAGGATCGATGAAGTTAACGGATTCGAAAATAACAAGATAAGAACGATTCTACACTCGGCAAGAAGGAACACGTAAGTCGCCTTGGGCAACCCTTCAGAAGAAGCGAAAGAAGCTATCAGAGTGGGAAGCGTCAAGTAATGACACACGTTTGTTGCTTTTTAACTTTTGCTTTATTCACAATTAGTTCCACAAGAACGTTTAGAGAAATTTAATACAAAAAAATTAATTTAAAATTATAATAGTGATTTTTCCCAGTGACGACTCAATTGTATCTAAATTTAAAATCTAATGGTGATTATAGTCGTCCGGTGTCTTCGCTATTATCCGACAGGTTAAGCGCAAGGAAGTCGAGGAGAATCTCAAACCTCTGCTGATATCTGTAACTGTAACTGGTATTACTTCTTTAACAGTATTTACTTGCAAATCGCTATGAGGGATTGTATTATGAATATAAAAGGAGCATGAGCATCAGTGCGCAGTAATTTTGACTGAAATTGCGGCACACTACTTTGCAAGCTTTCATTGTTCGAAAGACTTACAATATTCACCCCATAGTTGGATACTGTAGGTCCAGATTGGCATTAACTACACTTCGTACAGAAATATCTTATTTTGAGTGACATGCTTGATTATCACCCCAGTAGAACACAAGTGGACCCAACTATTCTTCGTGATTATGTGGTTTTCACATGGCAAAGATTGTGTTCTGTTAGACTTGTAAGAAAAATAGCACGTTTTCCTCATGTGATTAATCAACCGGATTTTAGAATTTTAAGGTCTCAATAACATATTGGTAAGATGGTCATACTTATTGTAATCTTGAGAAATTGCTCCGCAATGTTGGGTAATAAAGCCCCCGCATAAGAAAGGCTCTCGATCTAATGGGCAAAACCATCTACAACGCTAGATCACCCTAACAAACGGAAACCTTTTACAGTCTCTGGCTTCGGCAGACTGCAGCCAACCTCAGTTATTGTACGTGTCAGACAACAATCATTAAACGCTGATGAAACTCATGAACAAAAAATTAGTGTGATATTCGATTTCATTCATCGTCACTATTCATCCTATTTATATTAAACGCTGGTAATTACTGAGGCACACGTTGAACTACAATTTCGTGCCTGAATGAAAGGATAGATGCAAAGAAAAATTAGAGGTCCACAGCGTCGTCCTCCAAAGAGTGTAAATTTCTTCAAAACGCATTAAAAAATACGTTTTGAAGAAATCTGAAAGCAAGTGCGTTTAGAATGTATTACTAACTACACGACTTCATACCAAACTCATTTTCTTCCACCAGTAGACCATATGCGGTTTGATTAGTTGCTCCTCATTTGCATCGCGTGTTTCGCGTCTTGCGAGGGCGCGAACGGCAGCAGCGTGGGCGGGGTCGGCTGCAGAGGAAGGAGTTTCGTTCCAAAACATACCAAATATACCCAAACTAACCCCGCTAAGACTCTGCTAAAACCCAACTCACAGAACCCGCATTAAAAATAAATTTCCTTTCCATACCTTCCTCAATAACTTCTCAGATCTCGACCCAAAGTAGAGATATTGTACAAAAATACCTCTACCATCCTAGTAGTAATATAAGTTGTTTTTAGATTATTCGTAAGATTATTGTAAGTTAATTGTAAGTAGATATAAGTAACTATAACAAATGTAGAGTGTATTAGCACTGATCTTTGTATTGTTTTATCCAAAAGAAAATAATTCTTTAAAAAAAGGATTAAGTTTAGGGGAAAGGTGTAACTTAGTAGTCGTTTGTTAGTCGTGCATACATCCTGCCTAGCAACAGAAGAAGTTGTTGGGGAACTTGAAATAAATAAGCAGAATGTTTTGAGAGATCGAAGTGAGTAGACATATAAAGCTTCTCAGCTCCACGATAATTGTGATATATTAGCTGTGGAGAGTTTTCTGGAATATTTCCATAAGTAGCAGTGTATGTGTGTAATAGAACCTTGGAAATATGGTGAAGTATTAAAACTATATTGTTGTTGTTGTTAAGAATGGATTTGATTTCTTAAGGGGAGTTGGCGGGTGGTCAGCTGGTGCATGCTTGGCAGTGCTGACGATTGCATCGTTACAAAGGGGTACAGAAAGACTGATGAGACGAGGCGAGGGACGGCGGGGACGTCTGATAAGGAAAGGGCAACGGGGACGGGGACGGAGTCGGTGGCTAAGGCAAAGCCCGGGGTAAAGGAAGCAGACTTGGGTGAGAAAGTGATGGCCCCAGCAGAGGAAGGGGCGGGAGAGGGGCCGGGGACGGCGTGGGATGGTGGAAATGAGGTGAGATGCGGCGCCGAGGGCGGGAGGCGAAGGCACGGGGGTGGCGGCAGGGAAAGAACTGCTGGGGAGGGCAGCGTTACCTACAGGAGGCGGTAGTAACACGTTAGATTGATTGATTGATTATTGATGTTTTCGAGCGCGTTAATTGCTACTAGAGTACCCGTGCGAGGACTCTCGCATGTGCCAAGCCTTTTTCCTATTTTTCCATTTCCATATTAAGCATATGATATATTTTTCTTCAAGACCCTCTTATCCTCCGTCACTTTTTCTATAGGTCTCTTAGTAACTGATAACAATTACACCCTTGTCAATACAAACTATTCTTATTTAACTTTATTACCGAGCAGAGAGTACAACCGTGTTATTCAACCTCGTAGTATATCAAGTAATTAGTTTAATTTGACATTCAGTTGCAAATTCTGCAAGTCTCTGAGCAGGTCGGGTAATATCAAAAGGTGCCGGACCAGCAAAATTGTAATGGAATGTTCAAGATTTCATCCTGTAGATTACGATGTAAAAATGGTTCTTTGACCCCTTTGGACTCACAATTTTAGTTTCTAAGGCCCTAAAATGCTTCGTTATTTAACGATATAGGTTCAAAAATGCTGCCGAATGTTGCAGGTTGCATTGATATGAATATTTGATATGTATTCGATATGCTCCGTTTACACAAATACTTCATTTTTTAGAGTCAACGGGCAATTTGTTACGTTTCTGTTAAGTTCTCTTTCATACGTGACCTCATTTATAAAGGTTGGTTGCCTGTGAGAGCCACAAAAGGTATGTACACTACTGAAATAATGTAGGAGACGATGGACATTAGTCACATTGCTTTTCTCTCCAGGCATCTCCCCCAACCAGGTCAAGCTATATGCTTCCGACTGGCCTTTTTAGTATAGTTCAAATGCGTGTGTGCGTGTGCAAGGGGAGGGGTAAAGGATGAGGAAGGAAATATCGCGCACGGTCCTTGGCCCATTTTTCACGGTGCTCTTCGGCAGTCGCCTGGTATCGATCGGAGAAAACGCGCAAGACTGCGTTTGAAGCGGGGGAAAGGGCGATGGCGAGGGTGGCGGCAAAGGAATGAGTGCAGAGGGTGGGGGGCGCAGAGAAGGGCGTGCTAGGGAGGACGGCAGCTCCCGCGGGGACGCTGAGTGCCCGGGGACGCGCGCCGCCGCCCTCGCCCTCGCCCTCGTGGGGCGGGAGGACCAACATTAAACACCGATAGAGTCGCAGAGGCTGCCGCGTAGTCCCGGTTGGCCTCCAGCTGGACATGACACCTTTGCCTCCCGCGGGGAGGGCCTCCCGCTCAGAGCCGGTCATTAAGACCGTTCGCGGCGGTAATTAAAGAGACTGAGATTCCGCGTTCCCTCACGAAACGCTCTCGTCATCAAGCCACTTTCAATCCTGTGACGGAAATTTCCAGTGTCCCGTTGGGACGGCGAAGAAATTTTGGGGAAAAAGTAAATGAATGAAAACCAAATAAAAAGGTAAAAATTACTATTTCTTAAAAGAAATTAATCAGTTAAAATATATCGCTGTGTATTATTTACTTTTCTGTTAATTATATACCGCTGAAGGCAAATTTTGTCCTAATCAAGGGGAAAATTGTTTGTCCAGTCTAGAATATGTTCATTTCAGAAAGTTTCTGTTAGTAACTTATAAAAAAATGTAACGATCACATTCTCATGTTCAGTGCTGCAATGAATTATCCATTTCTCCAAATCGCACTTTTCACTGATTTTCTACAAAATTTTGTTTACATCAATGATCATTGTGTATCACAGGATTATCCCATACGCCATTTGAATACAGATATCGTATTGCTAGATGTAATATTCTCCTTTCCTTTTTCTCAAGAATGATGGTTTTTCCGTGCGAAAGTCTCATACAAATAATTCTTTCTGGAATGTGTGATTCTATATCATTCGTTCTTAGTGAGTTATTTGCATGTCAACTATGAACTTAGTTCAATAATAAAATCATAAAATAAATATTAGAATTTGTAGTTAATTGAATAATGAGAAAGAACATGTCTTGAAAACACTAGAATACAAAAATGAAATTAAAAACAGGTTAAAAACATAGAAATATGAGAATTTTAGGTTCAGCGCGATCTCTGTGCACGCATTTCACTGCGATCTCTCATACGTCATGTCTCATTCGTACATGTCAATGAGATTACCAAATTTGCAGAGTTCTGATGTATTTGATTCGATCTACTGATGTATTCAGACCTTGTAAACAAATGTATATATTTAGCAAACTATTTATTTTATTCTTAATGCTGATTTGATGTCTTTCCAAATCCAACCCAAGCAACACAAAGGAATCACAATCGTTACAAGAATTTCCAAGTTAAATTCCGGATTCTCTGACTGCGTATCAGTTGAGTCACTTTGTCATTTTATAAAAGGTCAATAAAAGTGTTTGGAATTTTATTGGATAAAATATTTAAATTTATTTACTACCGTGACAAGTTTATATTTTTGGCAGCGAAATCATAAATCCAATGAATATATACTATGAATACGAATATACATAAAAACTCAAATCATCCTAATAAAATAAATCTACTCTTTGCCATTTATTTTCAGAAAATCAGCCAACTCATGAATCGTAGTGCATGACAAATACGCTTTTGTCAGGGCAATCCATTAATGCGACCTTCTCCACAAATACCATATTTCCTTCCCCCAACGAAAGAAAAAAAAATCGCGCACGCCACATGTGCAACCCGTGTCATTCTGTTCGATAGCCGTTGATTGTCGGGTTTGTATACAAATTGCTATGCGACTTCCATTGAAAGTAGTTGGGGCAAGATAAATTTGCGCCTATGACGACAGCGGCCACCCCTTTTCCGTGTATATGCACCCGATGCGTTTATGGAGGCCTGCAATACTGCGCTGCTTATCCCCCTTATTCTCATTCTAATCCGCGAGGGAGAGGGGGTGAGGGAGGGGGAGGGGCGGATATGTTCTGCCGCGAGGTTGCGCGCGGCTGCTCGATTTTCGGCTGAAGAGCGCGACGTGCGTGTTAATCACGCGATCAGCGGAGACCCTCCCCTCATTTCGCGCCTCAGTGTCTGTGTATGCACGTGCCGAGGGCCTGCGCGGAATTACGCAGTGACTGCGAACATGACCTGGTAATAGGTAGCTGGTTTAAACAGGAGATAGAGTCGCCTACATTATTTATGTAGTTCTTTAATGCCAGATATCTCTGTCTCCATCCGTATTCTTTATTTATAGAATTCTATTTCTTTATTTAAATAAATTTTCTGTCAGAATTTAAATTTTAAATGCAAAGGTATTCACATTTTACTTTGACCCAATTCATTGATATCGTGCTACATCAGAAAATATAATATTTAAATATCTGAATTACGGATTCAACTACGTAACTTATAACGTCTATGGAACCATAATAAAGTCTATTAACAATTTTATGTCAGTTCGGTAAAGGAATCATTAGTACTTTGTATTAAGAAATATCGCAAATGTTAATTTATATGCTTATATAAATGTTTTAAAACTTAGGGATAGATTCGTAATTATTAATTTCTGAGAAACATTAATAACACTTTAGCTCTACGATCCCCTCCCATCATATGAAATATTCCTTTTTATTTCCAGAACCTCTCCGTTCTATATTTTCCCTTGTCTCTCCCACTAGAGCTTCTCCATTCCATTCCTATTTCCTTCTCAACATTCATCTTCATTATGTTATTTAGTGTATTTTATTTGGCAAGTTATCCTTTGCTTGTCCCTATTTCAATCCAATCCTTCTTTAGTTTGAAATCCTAATATTCTTAACATTCATCAAATCACATTTTATATATTTTAATTATGCCATTATCATTGTATTAAATGTTTTAATTGCCTAGTCTTTCAGCTAATCGCGTAGAAACATATGACTGTGCAGATGAATCATATACGCTTCTCTTTGCATTGCTTTGACTAGAATCTTTTCAGATGTTATATCGTTCCATTTTCCATTGTTATTACGCCAAATCATCTGATTTAATATGGAGATATTCAATATTCAAGATATGCCTTGACAAGGCGCAAGATGTACAAGAACCGAGATAGGGAAACCAAACGAAGCACCATCCCTCCTGCAACGACTGGGCCTCCACTTCGCCTGCTGTTC